>JALIZH010015825.1:0-97606 GCA_030522465.1 Rhipicephalus appendiculatus | reverse complement strand
ATCCGGAGCCTTCCACTGCGGCCTGACTGATAGCATGAGCCTCTTTTGGACACCCTAAACCTAACTTAAGATAGCGGCGTCAAATGAAATTCTTTTTAAGTGAAACAAAGAACTAAGGTTGTTACATTTAAACAGGTCAAAAAGAAACACGTCATAATATGATGAAAAAGAAAGGCTCTTCATACGATCCCAGATCCCTGAGGTCTATTTCGTTAAAGGTATGTATCCAGTGGAAATAGAACGCATCTGTAAAAACATAGAGTGCACTTATATAACCTAACTTAACTGGCGTAAGCAGGATGGTCTTGTTTCTTTGAAATACAAATTATTTCATATTCTTCGGGAGCTTTTTCATTGATGTGCAGATCCTGGGCTCGTAAACGGGTGCTTCGATGTATGCTGTGAGATTACTGTCATGGTACCCAGTGTAACATTTTCTTTCTTTTTTTCTTGTGGTCTGAACGTATAACAGGCACACACCATTTTCATAATGCGGGTTGTGTTTCGACTCTGGACAGCATCGTAGGCAGTCTACGCTGACAGCTCGGAAGAAGGCATCGAGCCCAAGTCGTCCGAATAATGAGACGCTTCTGGGAAGACATCTGCTTGGCGTTACGCCACCTCGTGTTGGGAGGAGATAGCTCAGAGAAAAAAAAAAACTTGACAGCTCCACCCTAAGTGAAGGCTGGGGAAGTGCAATGCACGCTCCGTCCCCGTGTTTCTCTTTTTTCGCAGCATTTTATCGCGTCCGGATCTCGGGATTGGCTGGATACCGGTAGTTCACTTGTGTTTCTCTGGCTGTCACCGTAGGATCTTTTCTTACGTGGTTCCTGTTGGGCTGCTGTGTACTGTTTTCGTGAAGTAGGGTTGAGCAAACGTTGTTCTTCCTCAGCTCCCTGAGCCCTGACGACGGGATCTCGACGGGATCTGCTCTTCCTCGGCACTGCCGTTCTTAGACGAACTCGCGATGTCGTTCTCGGCGAGCATCCCCAGCGGCGTCTACAGCGGGAAACACCCTCCACCAGCCAGTGCCTTTCTATCGGCTGCGGCGTGGGAGCGCCCTAGCACCGAAACCATCGGAAACTTTCCGACGATAGGATGGTGGCGCCCTCTCTCGACCCAGCGGTGAAGCTCGGTGGCTGTTTCTCTTGGAACTGCGTGACCACGGATGGACGCCGTTCGCCCTTCGGTCTGTAAGTGCATTGCACTTGAAAGCCACAAAATCACCGTGAAAAGACGGTAGGCCTGCAAGCGCGGACACAAAAAGAGAAGTCTGGAAACAACAGACACCGACTAACAACTGAAAAGGCGCACAGTGGCGGAAAAGAAAGAATTCATAAAAGGTTATCTGCACGCGCCCAGTCAAGAGGCGATACCTATCAATCTGGCACGCCTGGGGGTCCACGTAGAGGAATTCGGGTCTACGTGAGAGCAACTCTTCAGGAATTTGATTTCATATTTACGCAAGTTAATTGATCGCTCACTCACGCATACGCTACCACTACTACCGATGTGTCAGGCCTATACGGTGTGATGCAAGAAACCAGTACGGACCGCTGCACAGAATAGAGCTGTCGTGTAGCTTTTATGTGCCACAAGACTAACCAGGTAAGATGAAACGTGTATTCACCGGCTGAGACTCGACGTTGCCTGTATGAAATACTTTAAGCACAAGATCAAGCAGTTGTACTCCCCTACGTGCACCACATGCAACACTCGGGAGGATTTAAAACACGTCTTATGTGGCTGTTCGCCTTGCAACGCAGAACGACAGAATCTAAAAGCAGCCCTTCATTTGCTACTTGGCCTTGAGCTTGGAGCTGCGGCACCTTCTCGGCTCCTGGCAAAGCAGCATTTGTTCAATGCGCAACACAAAACGCTCTTGGTGTTTTTATGGACTACATGCATATAGAAACTTTACGAACGTCTCTTGTGTATATGTTTGTTTGGGACTACACGTATTGCTCGTGTGTGCATGTGATCATTCTATATATCAAGTGATTTCCCTACACCTGGAGTAGCAAGACAGAAGCTGAACCAGGCTAGCATCTCCGGCGATATGACTAAATGTTGGCATCTCTCTTTCTCTCAGCAATTAGACGCGTTTCTTCAATCCTGTGTCTGTGCAAAACTGCGCATTCATCGAATGTCCGCGTGCATTTAATCTCTCTAACATGCAAATAAAGGATAAGGTGGTGAACCTCCGGTCATCTACCTTGTGTTCTGTTGAACTCTTCTTAACACAATGGCCCATGTACATGGCGTGGATGCGGGCGCAGCTAAAAATAACTTTACAAACCATATCTGTACGGCAATCCGTTAATGATTCTTGGTGTTCTACATCCCAAATCTATGATACGATCACAGAACAGTCATTTGGGTTAATTGGTATTGAATCACCTTAAATGTAAAAATGGTGCACAAAAGAAGAGAGCGATGACACAGGCGCCTGTGTCGTCATGCTCTTTTTTTGCCCCCATATTGTAGTACGCCCAATTTTTGCATTTAATACGATATTATTACGAGGGACGCCGTAGTGGCAGACTCCGGAAAGCTTGACCACGTGGGCTTCTTGAACGTGCACCTAAATCTAAGTACACGTACCTCTATCGTTTCGCTTTCATCGAAATGTAGTCAACGTGTCCGAGATTTGAACCCGCGACCTTCGGGTCAGCAATCAAGCACCACCAACCACATGTCGTGAACAGAATTTGGACCTACGCTTTTGCTGAAGGAATATTTTCAACTTTAAATCACCGCTTATGATAAAACTGAGAGTTCATTTTCAAGTTACCAGGAGACCTCCGGCCAGACGTAAACTTAAAGTCACAAAACAGTAATAAAAGCGGAAATATGCGGATATAAGAATGGAAAACGCACACTTGACGATAAACTATATCTACATGCGCTTTCGTGGCATTTTCGTTTTTTTTTTTTTTTTTACTAGCCCTCACTTTTTCGGGCATTGTTAACGTGTCAAAAACAGACCACAGCGCATGCCTGACCGCCTCGTTGAGAAAAATCTCGCCCGCTCAGAAAGAATCGCCGGCATCGTTCTTCTTGAGCCTATACAACGAGACAGCCAGAAAAAATCTCGAGCAAGTCCTTCCGGTTCGAGGTGGCCGGCTATTCTGTAAAGAACAAATTGATGTATGCGAAGGCGAGCTGCCAGATCCAGCTTCTTCAACGACATTTCTAGACGTCTGGTATGCGAGGAGGCGTCGCCACCATTTTTTCCCTGTTCTTATAAAATTCAATTTTTCCTTCGCAAACCTGTTTAGTGTCGGCTAGACCTGATGTCGTCAAGTTTCGTTCTTTATAAGTTATTCTTTGAAGTGTCTTGTTCTTTGAAGTGTGAAGGGTCTTCCCAATGCATCATTTGTATTATAATTAGTTTTGTTAAGTCGTTTGCAGTTACTGTGTTTTACCACTGTGTTTCAATACATGTACTTTAACCTATTGGATATTAGTTAGGTTTTATGCGTTTCCTTTTTTGTTCACCTGCTCGCTGTTTTCTTTTTTATACTTCTTGTTTGTTAACTATCATTAACCGTGGGTCCCGCTGCAGTCCTCGACTATTGGGACCCTGGTCTGTATATTTTCCTGTATCCCATTTCAATGTGTAATAGAATAATAAATGACTTTGAAATGACTTTTACTTTTACTTCTCATTTTAGTACCTTTCTTACGCCACTCACTTCTCGTCAGCACAAATAGAAACACACCGTAGTATCAAGCATGATATGAAGAAATCACTCAGACAGTTCTCAGAGGATCTCCTTTGAGGATTGTATGATTGATGCGTAGGCGTAGCAGGCAATTTCCTCGTTGTCGGTGCCTGTGATTCGTTACAACATTTCTTAAGACACGCTAGCACACAAGCTTTTCAATGATGCTTCGAGGATAATTGGACGTAATGAGTGCAGAAGAGAATGTACAAGATATTTTCATTAACATAATTAATGTGTTAAAATACACGTAATATTGAATAAGAACGTCATACAGCAAAGTCAAAGAGCCCTGAATTTCTTTTTTTTTTTAGACTCAGTAGACTCGCGATATTAATTAGATGGAATAAACTATGCAGATTCCATTTCGCGGCCTTTGGGTCCACAGTCGAGTGCCATAACCAATAGGCCACCGTGGTGGGCTGTACAGCAATTAAAAAAAAATAAACTGTTGGTGTGTTATATGAAACAAATGTCGGTCCGACTTTTCTCTATCACCCGCTCATTCTTTCTCTGGATTGCGGTGGAAACATTTCTTAGCTTACTGGCAGCGGTAAGCAATGATGTTTTTACCGCTACCAGCAGCTGTGACGCAATTAAGCCCGTTCCACCTGTGCTTGCTGCACCGAAAGGTCACGGCGCTCAAGGTTATGACCTCAGTGACCTTTGCTCTCGCACCCGTTCTGAACACCGGTGCGAGTAACCTGGTATACACTCTGAGCATCATTGGAAAAGTGCGGCGTGAAAAAAATGCCAGTAGTAAATGCGCGTTCTGCAATCACCCTTATTGCCTCCATTCATATTTCCGACCCTTTCGAGACACAACGTCTGAAAAATACACGCACCCGCTTGACATCTGCAGTTCGAAACTTGGAACTGCGTCGCGCACTAAACTTGCATTTGTTTGGCGTGGCGCGGAACGTATTGCGAGAGTGCGCTATTACTGCCAAACTCCCGCGTCAGAAATCCTCGGCTTCAAAACGTACCTTCGGCGCATTCCGGAACAAATACAAACGGGAAGAACCATCTGCACTTTGGCCACTTCATTTTTTTTTTTGCCACTTTCGTAGCTACACGTTGTGCTCTTTGAACCTAACACGTTGTGAAAGACATCTTCCACTGTATTGCGAACTTCGAGTGAAGTTTATTCCCACGAGATCCCCGACGACCGTGAAGTGGAAAAGTTCAGACACCAAGCCGTCTCTTATCTTCCCGTTACTTCTGGTTCTTAAACTACGGTTTCCTGTATTCACACATAAAAGCTGAAGTGTGACTGTGGTATGCAGGTGAGGAGGCTGCCTTGAAGCACACATATTTTACAACTCAGGTTCGCTGCTGTGTGGTTGAAGTGTGAAGAATTCGATTGCTTTTTCACACGCTTATACGCCATTCCTATATTTACATCCGGGCTTTCGCAATGACCCGCCTCGCTTTTGAGCCTTCATGCACTTTCATTTTATATTCCTTTGAATTTCGTGGACGAGCCTTCCGTCTCGGTACCTTTAAACAAGACTCCCGGAAGGGACACCTGAATTTGTGTGCACTGATAATTTTTCTTTTCTTGTCTCGTTCTATAAGTTTAGTTCTTTGGCTTATTATTATTATTTTTTTTGTTTTGATTTGCGTAGTCTGAGAAATCCGTCGACAAACTTTTTCGCCGAAGTCTCAATTTGTGTTTCCGCTCTTTAAACGGATTCCAAGAAAATCACTCTTTTCCTTTTTTTAAACACGCGGAAATAACTGAAATAAAAAACGAAAAAAAAGGTTAATACGGAAGATCAATATCCGGTTTCCACTCTCCACTGTGGAAGGTGTGCGAAGGATAGAAACCGCCAAACGAATAACTCAAGAGGTTAGAGCGAAAGAGAAAGTAAAACAGAGTGAAATACTTGAATTCTAGGAAAGACATTACTTTCGAAGTATTACATGCACGCTAATACAAAAAAAAAAAAAAAGACTACTTGTTACTCTCCTCGTCGAATCTTTACCTGCCACATATAAGTCTTTAAAGATACATGTTAACTATCTTCCGTAGAGTCGCGCTTCCCATTACTCTCCAAGGAGAGTATGAGGACCCCTAAAAGAGAGTTAACGGGTGTCTTAAAATAGAGTTATATATGGCAAAGCAGGACTAAAAAAAACATAAAAAACAGTAATGCTTATTTAAAAAAAAAGTTTGTCGAAGTGTGGGGTCTCATGACGGGGCGACTCATTTGCGCTGCTTTTCATCACTTTGTGGTTAGTGTTAACGTGCTGACCTCCAGATAAACGCGAAGATTTAAATAAAACGCTCAATTGGAGGAGCGTTTCATTTATAACGCTCTGCCAATTGAGCGCTGATAACGCTCCACCAATTGAGAGCTGGTGTCTTGGATGAGCGTTTTACTTAATGCACTCTTTATTAAGGCTAAAGCTTTAGATGCCTCATGAAACGCGAAAATTAACCGGCGTACGTCCCGCGTCGGCGTCCGCTGTCCGTGGCGTCAGCCCGAGTGATGCAAAAAATTCCCATCAAGTGATGCCGTCAACAAAAAATTACACCATCTCCCGCTAAAGGGAACCATGTGTAGATGCGAAGCAGCGGGCGCTAACGCTTACACTGGCGGCGGCGTTGACGCTGGCGCTCATCGCGGCGTTGAACAGGAAAGAGAGAGGTGATACGTAAAGACATGTTTCAACGCGTACGTTAGGCGCGCGTCAGGCGGCAGCTGCGGGCGCTGCGGCGAGCGCGCGGCAGGCGAGGGAGAGAGTGACGTCAGCGCGCACTGCGAGGGGAGCGTGACGTCAACGCCGTGACCTACTTGGCACCGTTTCACACCTGCGGCGAGGGGAGCGCGTTGCGGCGCGTTCGTACGGACGCACGGAAGGACAGCGTTACACAGGCTAGTCAAAGAGCTGCTTCGCATCTAATATGACGTCCTCATGACGTCACCGATCACCAAGTCTGTGGAGTCATTGTCACTGTGACGTCACGCAGCGCGAAGTCACATGGTGACGCCATCACATGACATGATTGCTTGATGAAAGGTGGGCTGATCCCGGTTTCAATGCCTGCTGTCCTGGAGGCAGTGCAAGACAACGTAGGTTGCACAAAGCTTTCGGAGGGGCTGCGGGAGTCTCACTTCATCGACTTAGAAAAAAAACAAAAAAAAACGCCAGGCCTGCGCGGAACGCGCAGCACAGTCACAGCGAAAGCTGGAAGAGTGGCATTTCTAGAGCATTTTTTAAACACTCTGAGGCAACTACTACAAGCGCACTTGCATGGTACGCACTACAACATAAATAATCATAATTTTTGTGTAGTGGGGAAGCCTCTAATATGCCATTATTCGTCATTCTTCGGTAAAGCGCGGTACCCGCTACACACTTGCAACGCATTATGTGCACTTTGTTGATGCGGTGGCTGACGACGATGAAGAATTATGCCATTTTGTAATGGGTTGGAGCATTGAACGACCCACTCGTTACGCAATTCGTATTGTGTGACGCCTGGTTGTTACTTTAATATTCTAAAACGCTTTACAACAGATGTAAACGCGATTCCTTAACCGAGATGAAGTCTGCGTAGCGTCAGTTTGCAACGCAGTTTTAAGCAGCGGCGTAGCTCAGTGGTAGAGTGCTGGGCTGCCACGCTGAGGACCCGGGTTCGATTCCCATTCTGTCATGGGTGTTTTTTATTTAGTTAGTTTTTTTATTATTTTGTGCGATATTGGTTACGGTCGGACACCGGCGGCGGCGGACAACTACGGCACAAAAACGACCCTTGTTGTGATCTCTCTCTCTCTCTGTGTGTGTGTGTGTGTGTGTGTGTGTGTGTGCGTGTGTGCGTGTGTGCGTGTGTGCGTGTGTGCGTGTGTGTGTGTGTGTGTGTGTGTGTGTGTGTGTGTGTGTGTGTGTGTGTGTGTGTGTGTTTTAATGCTACACCAATAAAGCACTGTATGTGTGCGTTTTCTTCCTTCTGTTGTGTCCCTCGCACGCTCTTTATCACTTTTAGCGAAGTACCAACTCACCCAAGCATCCATTATTGCTTCATTGGTGTCTACGCCGGTGAGACTTCGTCACATATTGTAACACAGAAGGGTCGCTTTGTGACTTATATAGGAATCGCTGCAGCGAAACTTTGCATTGCTCGGCCCTTGGTTTCAATCTGAGCCGCTTTAGTGGAAATGTATGCATACCTGCTGAATTTTTCATGCTGCCCCCCGTATCATTGTAACCACTCCGATACAAGAGTTTGGCAAGTGACGTCCCTTCAGCCTCTTCTGTACTCTGCCGCACACTTCATTCTAATTGGTAACGCGAGCCGAACTTTTCGGAGATTAAATTAAAAAAAAAAGAATTTATACCTTCTTCATCTTCCTAAACAGCGTCACTGATTACGATTACGTGCATATCTTGACAAAATGAAAAACTCAGGCATTTATTCTGCCATCTTGCGCATTCTGACACGTTAGTACGACGTGCATAGGCGTACGCACAGGGGAGCCAGAAGCAGCACGCCCCTCTTCCCTCCCTCCCTCTTCTCCTGGTTATCCGAAAGAGGGCGCCGGTTCAGCCCCATACCTTTTCTCAATTAGGCATATCACGTCATTGTTTAAAGCTCAGGCTTTAATGGCCACGCAAGCCTTTTGACGAGGGTGGCCAAGGAACCTCGATGTTGCATTCCAATGGCTACTTACTTCCCACCTTTATGCCTGGAAAGTCTGGAACCGATGGCAGGACGCTATGACAAGCACGACATCAATAAATAGATTTCTTGAATCCATTCCGGAACTTGGTTTCTTTCGGACTCGAGCAATAAAGGGGGGGGGGGGGGGCGCTGCGGTAAAACATGGCTTCCCCCCTAACAAAGAACACTGCGCGCGCCTAGGGTAACAAGATATTAGACGCCAGCTTTTACCGATTCGCAAGCAAGTGTTTTACATCAGGTTCATGAAAATCTAGTGAAGTCCAGAGTCATGCAGCAGGCTTCCAGCAATGGTATAACGTTGCCTCCGATATTTTACTTTGCTCCATGATTACAGTGCTTATGCTTACACGATATCTGTGTGTAATAGGCCGGCGTAACCAGGGGGAGGGCCACGGTGTCCTCACAGCCGCAGATTCGCGGTGACGAAGTGCCGCTAACCACAGCGTACGTGTCAATACGTACACGCGTAATAAATATCTATAGAATTATATTATATGTTGGTGACGATGTGCTCGTTTCGCATGCGAAAATAATTCGTGAATCAAAATAATTCAAAATGTCCGCGTTGTTGTCTCTATCACACTTCTCCCGAAAATGGTTCCTGCTTGTTGCTGCGTTGACGTGTCCGTGGAGCACGCACATGCAGACATGCAGGCATGCAAGCCAACACCTCGCTTCTTCCATACTTGAACTGGTATAGCGCATTACGGAAAAATCACGCCATATCCACGAAGTGAATGATGATGAGTGGGCGAAGCTCGATCGTTTTCATCCATGGCAGAAAGAGAATGTGTGGTCTGGAGCACGCTTATACTTCATGGTCATCAGCGTTATCGTCATCGTTATCACGTGTAGTGACTGCATTACACTATACTGGAACGCGCTTATACTTCATCGTTATCACGTGTAGTGGGTACATTCCACTATACTGCGTCATCGTGATCTTTATCACGTGGAGTGGGTACATTCCAGTATACGTGGCTACCACCTACCTACCTACAACAACTACAACTACTACTACAACAACTACAGAGGAGGGACAGACCCACACCCTAAGGAGCTTCGCCCCTAAAAGAGAAAAAGCCGAGCAGACCGACACCACAGGACAGAGCGCTCTGTCCTCTTGTGTCGGTCTGCTTGGCCGTTTCTCTTTTTTTCCGTAATGCGCTATACCAGTTCAAGTACGACAAACCAACTCGCCCAATCTTCAACACTTGCCGCTTCTTCCAGCCCCAGAGCAAGTTCCAAACCCTTTGATCGCTTTGTCCGTTCCTCTCTTTACGACGTGGTACAAAGGATTCACCACCGAAAACTTGCACATGGCACGCATATTTCTGCAGTAAAAAAAAAAGAAAAAAACAAAACAAAAAAAAGGGCGCTTTCCGCCCAACAAGAGAGGAAAGCGACCTTTTTGCTGTGCAGTGTGCAAACTTTTGCACAGAGTTTGTCGTTTGTGGGAGGAAAGCGCCCTTCTCGGGTTAACGGTGCAGTTACCCCCGTAAACTATTCAGAGTGATATATATATATATATATATATATATATATATATATATATATATATATATATATATATATATATATATATATATATATATATATATGTATATATCTTCCAAAGTAGATACTGAGGTTTTTTTTCATATGAACTTTGGTTCTATATTTTTTTTTATTGAAATGGTGAATAAAAGAGGTTGGTGTTGCAATGGCGGCAGAGGCTACTCCAACTCACTTAGAGGACAAAATATGTGAGAAAAAATTAATAACAAGGGCTCAGAATGTCATAAAGTAAAACACAAGATGTAGAATCACAGTACAATCGAACAGCACACGAGTCACAAGTAGCCGAGGTAGGTACAATCAGTTCGCATGTGGTGCATTACAAACAGTGGAACATATTTTGTTAGGTTGCCGGGCATACAGAGAAGAAAGAACTTGTCTCGAAAATAGAATATCCTCAACTTGCCAAGCAGCGCTATATCTCGGGAAAATACCTGGACCTCTGCATCGTCCTTCTCAGCAATGTCAGTTTTTAAAATTTCTGTGCAGGTTCCTCGAAAACACTAACTTAACTTATAAACTGTAAAGTAAGATACATTGTGACATGCACATGTCACGACATGCACATGCCCCGATCATGCCGTTGTGACATGCACATGCCACGATTAGGCTACAATATATTTTCTTTCGTTTTCTTTTCCTGCCCTCCTCCTGCTATATAGGGGCTTTATGTCCTCAATCCTCAAAGTATATAGGTGCCTTTTGTATCCGCCGGCAGAATTCTCTGTCATCCAAAGAGCTTTCTTTCTCTGTCTTTTATGTAGATGTCCTCTAGTCTCTCTGTTCTGGCGAGAAATAAGCGGCGTAGGCAATATACTAAAATAAGAACTAACGAATGAAACCTGACGACTACAGGTCTTGCTGACACTAAACAGGTTTGCGGAAAAGAAATCGAACTGGCGAAGAACAAGGAAAGAATGATCGGGACACCTCCGCGCATACCAAGACGTCTAGAAATGTCGTCGAGAAAGCTGCAATTTGACAGCTCGCCTTCACACGGATCAATTTGTTCTTCGGAAAATAGCCTGCCACCCCGAACCGGAAGGACTTACAGTGGGAGGTTTCCTGGCAGTCTCGTTCAAAGAGTACTGACACAAAATCTTGAAGGCGAGATAACTTGTGGGACGGATTTGTGTGGACACGCACGCGTCATCTACGAAATATAAACGGATAATATAGCCTAGAACATACTTAAAATCCATTTTAAAGGTGCGCGTCGCGCCACTGCCACCGAAACGCGCCTTTGGTATTTGTGTAAACAACCAACCGCCACCTGCGTCACGGATATGTCTTGGCCGCCACAATCCTCGCGAGCGCTCTCTTCTAGCAGACCTTTTCAACAGAAAGCGGAGGCAGACTTGTGCGGGAGTATAACGGCTGATGTTCCTGCCTCGGCAGTGCGTTTTTCAAGCGTCACGCATATTTGCAGCACCTCTGATGGAATTATAGCAGCACCCAACAAGCCTTCGTTGAAAAGAGTTTTGTCAACGCGGCGCTCATGTGCACTCTGTTTTGTGTGCTGACGTAGACAGTTGTGCTTATACGAAAACCACTCTAGGTTCCGCCTCACTCGGCACTCTCTGAAACAAACTACCACTGAGCGCTGTAAATCCATCTCCAAATAACCATCGCACGCTAAAGCAAACGAGCTTTCCAGCCATGATGAGTTTGGTTAGTGAACCAAACGTTCACTAACCTCCTAAACTTCGCTAATTAAGTTCCATAAATAAACTTCACTCATTTACACCAATAGCAAACTTCACTAATTGTTCTAAGCAACCTTGCTAATTAACTTCAATAAATACAATTATTTCATTAACCTTCAATAATTAATATTTCACAAACCTTCAGCGCCACCGCGGTCGCCCAGCGGTTACAGGGCTCAGCGATCCTGACCCGAAAGACGCGGGTTTGATCATGGCGGCGGTGGCGGTAGAGTCTTGATTTTCGATGGAGGCGGCATGCTAGAGGCCCGCGTACTTTGCGATCTCAGTGTGCGACAAAGAACACCGGTTGATTGAAATTATCAGGAGCCCTCCACTCTAGGGCCACTTTGGGACGCTAAAGGCCGGTAAATCTACCCGACTAATTAGCTATCCCTAATTAAGTTTCACTAACTTCATAACATTGATCCGCTATGCGCAGCTTTAGCTAAACTGAAATGTCACGTGATATTGTTTTGGACCACTTCGTGTCATCGTCGCAGTTTTTCGCTCAAGGCCACGTTCCCATGAAAAATATGTGGCTTTCGCCTTAATTAGTGCTTCTCAGACAGCGCGTTAGGGGGGCTCGACTGCCAAAGCGGAGGTCGCAGGATCGAATCCCGGTAGTGGCGGCCGCATTTAGATGGAGGCGATTTGCTGGAGGCCCATGTGCTTAGATTTAGGAGCACGTTAAAGAACCCCAGGTGGTCGAACTTTTACGAAGCCCTCCACTAAGGCGTCCCTCGTAATCATATCGTGGTTTCGGGACGTTAAAAGTTAAAACCCAATAATTATTACTATTCAGGTTGCGCAGTTGGGCAGCGCAGCAAGCCAGGCTGACTCAGATTCCTGCATCACTGTCGATCACAACCGATCGTCACTTCGCCGACAGCTTCCTCTACGCACCGAATGGTGAGCAGGTATCAATAAATACCGCAACCGTTAATCTATACAATTGATCGTGTCAGTAAGAACAGAAGCACTGTGGCAGAATCTCTAACACAACGACTGACGATGTTTATAGGTCAGTCCATTGCCGAGTGTCCCACACGTGGCAATCGGACAACGATAATTTTGCTGGATAGCATTCGTGACTTTTTGCTTTACGACATGAAGCGTTGTACGCGTAGTAAGGAAGTTCTGAATGAAACTACTTCACTCCCGTGATAACCCTCTCAAATTTTGCTCGCTTTTATTAAAATGTACGGAATAGAAAAACGTTTCAAATTTATCTTAGCATGTTGAACTTCCAAACTGCATTTTTTTGTATGCATAAGTTCTGTCTACACTTCCTGCTATAAAGATCCAAAAATAATCGTATTCCACTGCCAGCTACATATATTCAAAACAAAGAAAATCTTCAAAGGTTACGATTTAAATTGATATTTGTATGTTGAACTTCCAAACTGTGCCCGCGTTGCTATATAAAGGCTCTGCTGACACGTCCTACTGTAAGAATCCCGAAAATAATTGTGTTCCACTGCCTGGCACATATGATCACACACACACACACACACACACACACACACACACACACACACACACACACACACACACACACACACACACACACACACACACACACACACACACGCACACGCACACGCACACACACACACACACACACACACACAAAACTTCAAGGTACACCTTTCTTTACTTACGTGGCAGAGCTCGCAGCAGATGCAGCAAGAATCGGCACGTGGAGAAGACCTCGGTGATCGAAACCAACGAGAAAGGCTTACTGGTTCGGGAGAGAACAAAGGTGAAAGCTCGACACAAGTAAAGACAAGACAAGACAAGACGAGACGAGCTACGTGTCGTACAGTTTACCCCGGATTACGCTAAAGCTCCATAGGAATCCAGTAATCGATTTTGTGCACGCCAGAAACTGACACGCGGAAATTTCCGGACGTGTGTGCCATCCGGAATCGCACAAAAGAACTTGGACGACGAGAAGAAAAGTAATGTAAACGTGTAGGCTATAAACAATGGTGAAAAAAAGAAGGCGTGCGCTCTTAATGAAATATTCTGCAGCTGGCCTGAAGGCTTCCTGGGAGCCCTGCCTTCTGTGCGGCATGTTGCCGAAAATGCGATAAGGATGGCGATTCGCAGAAGTAACAAGAAAATGATAGGATAACAGAGGTAGGGCTTTCCTACGCATCGGGAGGCTTATAGGCTAGCAACATGGAAAAAGAAAGCGGAAGAGAAAGATCAATTGTGAAATCATTTTTATGCGAAATTCTTCCTCGTTCCTTTATTTCTTTATGGAACTTGTCAAAATGGCTGCTTGGGCGAGTTGGTGATTCATGATAACTTGATATACGAGCGCGTAACGTGAACAGGGACTAACACGCGCTTGTCCTTGTCTTTTAGATGCGAAGCAGCTCTTTGACTAGCCTGTGTAACGCTGTCCCTCCGTGCGTCCGTACGAACGCGCCGCAACGCGCTCCCCTCACCGCAGGTGTTGGAGCGGTGCCAAGTAGGTCACGCCGCAGCTGCGCGTTGACGTCACGCTCCCCTCGCAGTGCGCGCTGACGTCACTCTCTCCCTCACCTGCCGCGCGCTTGCCGCAGCGCCCGCAGCTGCCGCCTGACGCGCAACGACAAGACCTACGCCAGCCATCGCTTCAAACGAATCAATTCCAGCGCTCACCGCAGCACCCGCGTTAGCGCCGTTCAACCCGTGACGCCACCCGTGCGCAACGCTGCTGCTTCGCATCCCATCAGGGTTCCCTTTGGGAAGATGGTATAAATTTTTCTTAGTCCCTGTTCACGTTACGCGCTCGTATATCAAGTTATCATTCTTTTTTTAAAGTGCGAAGTCCTTTAGGGGCCCGTGCTGTCGTTGTTGAAGAAAGCGAGACAAAGAATAAGACGACGAACTGTTCTGATTTCGACTCACGCGCATCAGCAGCAACCCACGGAGTCGGGCTGCGGTTTATTGTAAATAAACCCCTTTTCCTACGCATCGGGAGGCTCGATTTTTTTCTGCCGTCTTAGGTCGTCTCATGGCGTCACTTGGCGTCATGCTCAAAAATACCAAAACAAGTCAAAGGAGGGCGCTACAGGTCAAGAAAATACCGAAATAGGTCAAAATAAGGCGCTACAAGTGAAGTAAATACCGGAATAGGCCAAGAAAAGGCGCCACGGCATCACAAATGAAGATTTCTTTTCCCGCCATGGACGTTTAGAATGCCAGCGCTTGCTTGCCCGTGAAAACCAGTGTCGCTGAAGGGCTCAAGTACTGCGCACATGGTGCGAATTCGGACGCGATTTGCCGTACGGCTGTTCGTGCCAACAGCCGCATCCGACAGCCGCATCCGACAGCCGTCCAACAGGTTCCCACAGCATCCGGAGACGATTCGAACGCCGCGCGGGCATCCGACTCGCTGAATGTGTTCCACAGCGTTGCCAGAAGTTTCTTCCCAGGTTTGCAGGTCCGTTTCGGGTGGTGAAAGCCCTAGGCCATGTTACGTTCCGCCTGGAAGTTTATTCCAGAAATGGGCCCCAAAAGCCGAGACCGTATTTTTCCCGCCCATGTAAGCCAGGTTGAAACTATATGTCCCGCGTGATTTCTGCATTGACGCCTCTTCGTCTTCTAGCTCCGACTGTAGATGAGCGGGGGTGGCGAATATGGTGGATCATGCCGACGAAGTGGCTGGCATGTGAAAGAGAGTCTAGTCAAAGAGAACGAAAAGGATGGAAATGTGTTGGATTGTGTTTGCCTGAGTTCTTCTGGGAACGTGATCTTGTATGTTAAACTATGTATAAAAAAATAAGTAAATAAATAAATATTAAATACTTCATTACACAGAACGCTGATATGTTTTCAGTTTCAGCTTCTCTGCAATATGTGTGCAGGATTTTGTACATTTTGTCTAGATTTCTTAAAGGGACCCTGCAACACTTTTTGAGCATGGGCAGTAAACATTGCCGATCGCTGGTCGAGGCTGCTGAGAACACGTGAGCCAGACATTAGAGAGCAGCACGCGGATTGAAATTTACAATTAATTCTCAAAGTCAGCTAGAATCCGCTCCTTTTTTTCTCAACAAATCATGCCATAAACCGAAATGACGGGACCATAAACCCAAAGTCTACGGCCATTGGCTGATTTGAGCATTGTGAGCTCCATAAATACCGCTGGCCGCCGCGGGATGTCGCCACGTGCCCGCGCGCGCACTCGCAATCGCAGTGAAAGTAAACCACGCACTCGAAGATAGATAGATAGATAGATAGATAGATAGATAGATAGATAGATAGATAGATAGATAGATAGATAGATAGATAGATAGATAGATAGATAGATAGATAGATAGATAGATAGATAGATAGATAGATAGATAGATAGATAGATAGATAGATAGATAGATAGATAGATAGATAGATAGATAGATAGATAGATAGATAGATAGATAGATAGATAGATAGATAGATAGATAGATAGATAGATAGATAGATAGATAGATAGATAGATAGATAGATAGATAGATAGATAGATAGATAGATAGATAGATAGATAGATAGATAGGGAAGATCGCGGGCCGCTCCCACGTAGGGACGGGGAGACCGAGTCTCACCGCTGCGTCGTGGGCCTTCCGGACAGAATTGAGTTGTAGAAGGAACGGGCTCTTGAGCATGGAATAAAAGTCATTTTCAGAGAATTCTTGATGTTTTCCCTGTAAAGAGGGGGCACCTTTAGAACATGTGGCAAAAAAGGAGAACAAGAAGAAAAAACGAGAAATTGCTCAAGGCCATGACGTGTGCTGAAGAACAGTGGTAGCTTCTTGCTCCCTTTTTATCCTCCTCTGCGTAGCTTTCAACGCACTCACTGGTACGAAAGGAAAGCGCTTAAGGCGTGGGACAATACCCTGTAACTGCGCTCGTACGTGACGGATTCTAAAACATTTTGTGGCAGCCGATTCGTGGTGGGGCAATAAACTCCTTTAATGAAGCAATTCAATGATTCCTTAGAAAAGCGTTGCAGAGTCCCCTTTAACTTCCACGCTTTTGTTCGTAGCCTGACCATATGATTGAGACATGGTGGCCATACCTCATGTCTTTAAAGTATCTTATCAGTAAAATATTTGATATAGAATGACAAAGCCGTCTAACCACAGGGCGTTTAAGCAAAAGGCTGCGAAGAATAGAGTTGAAAACGAAGGAAACGATTCGCATACGTTTTTATATAGAAACTTTAGCTTTCGCAGATTACTAAGCACTTCGAAAACACCCACAATGCACCTAAGTCAAAAGAAGGAAGTGACTTATTTTAGTTCCTCGTAATGAAGCAATGAGCAGTATATGGCGAGTCTAGCTAGTTGGTTCAGATTAATACTGAATAAATCGCGAAGCTGGGTTCTCTTCAGTACGACTCAAACACATTACTCTTGTGTTCGTCATACGCCCATGGTTGACAGCACAGACCATTTTTAGAGGGTATAGGAAATATATCCGCATGTGCTTACGCAGCCTGGCAACCCTAGACCAGGCTCGGAGAGCCGCGGCAGCCAGTGGGGCCCTACCGGGAGGCTCCAGCCGATATTGAGCCCCACAGACTGCTGTGTAAAAAAAACTAGCAGTTGTTCCGTGTACGAATACAACCGATGAGCGAAGCTCCTTAGAAATGGGACGCACGCGGCGTTCGGCGCGAGCGGCGTTTCATTGTCCAGGCAACGGACCAACCACTGGACGGACGACAGGGTGAAGCGATGGTTTCGCGCGTTCGCCAGTTTGAGGGGAGAGGGCAGAGACGAAGAAAGAGGGAGAGGGAGACTAATCTGCCTCCGTTTCGCATGCGTTCGTATTCTCGCGCTTTGCGCATCGTGCAGACGCCATCCGCGTTCCAGCGCTCATAAAGCTCATTCAACCTCCCGCGTGAGGGAGAGACGCCACAGCTGGCACCGTGCCAGGGAGCTTCAACGGCGACGGCGGGGTGCCGGCCTAAGGAGCTTCGCTCCTAAAAAGTTTCTTCTGCTTCTTCCGAAGCCTTTCGCATATCCCGCGCAGAGCTTAGACAAACTGTCCCCTACGTATTCCGCGCAAGATGGGAGCCGCAAATCGCGGTACATGAAAAAAAAAAGAAAGATCTGGTTCTAGGAAGAGCACTTAAAAATTTCGCGACTTAGCTTCTGACTCTTCTTGCGAGCCCAACAGCCTACCGGGTACTACAATAAGAATGAGCGAGGACAAAAATAGCAATACAAACGCCAACTGTAAATGCTTAGAAAGTGCGCAGAAACCTTCTCCAGCGTCTCAGAAGAGAAAAATCGACGAGTTGGTAGGGAAGCATAGCAAGAAACAGCGCGAAGTAAAAAGGTACATACATGAAGGTACCAGTAGTCAAGAAGGCACGCTATGTACGACTTAACTGCAAAAGGATGTAAGAATGGTTGAGTTCGGTTGAGGCTTATACTTTGAAGCAGCGAATAAGACGGGAGTGCAAGACAAAGAAGAGCACAAGACAAAACGTCTTGTCCTATGGTCTTCTTTGTCTCGTGCTTCCATCTCTTGTGCTGCTTTGAACTATGACAGCTGAACGTTTATTCGGCATTGCTCGTTTTTCCTTCCATTCGTCCGTGTCTAGTGTTACGCTGTAATGAAGTTCAGTATGAATGGTAAAAAACTGGCCAAACTTTCCGTCTTGTTGTTTATTCGGAAAGTTGGAAAATCTTGTAGCCCGACATGTTTTACGCTACTCAACAAACCCGAAAAGACTTGAAAGAATCCACGACCTAATATGTGACACCTTAAGAGCGAATACGAGGTTCCGGTCAACATTCCTGATTATGATGAAATTTAATCACGGCGCAGGTTAGTTTCTCGGAAAAAAAAAGTTTGCCTAAAAGAAACATCAAATTTCTGGCCGCAAAAGACACTTTTGCGCCTATTCCGTAATTTCTGAAGTTTTAGTGCCCTTAGCGAAAAAAGTGGGGCACTTCTTGCTCACAGTATTCATTCCCATCAAAGAGCAAGTGAGATGCAGTTCTTCTGAGTACAGAAAGAAAGAACGGCACGGGAGCTTTTAGAAGCGTTTTTTATCAAAGAAAAGAGATGTGATGGTGTAAGGACATCTTTTTGTCTTACTTGCCGTCCTGCAAAAGAAAGCCTTGTGTCTAGCCTGTAAAGTACCATATCGCTGCCCTACTGTAGATTTAAAAAATACCGCATCATTCAGGTTGTATCGATACATGATTACAAGCTAATGTTAGTTATGTTGGGTTTACTGGCGCAAAAACAACTATCCATGGCTATGCTGCGCCAGATTACAAACTAAGTCGTTTTTATAAGTTCGGTTTATTGAAAAATAATGATGCGATTGCAAGAATAGCAAGGTTAGAGAAAAATTTTCCTGCTTGTAATGTACGTCAACCTGAAGCGTGGTACATATCGAAATATAGGACTAATTGCGCAAATCAAATGTTAAAATTTGAACTGCTTATTCTTCTAAACCGCATAACTAGGGAACATAACATTAACATATCTAGTATATCACCAAAACGATTGCGATTAGTCATTGTATAAGAGGTCATGTGTCGACTACCTTTTTCTGTGCAGGCATTGTAACCTTTTTTTAAGCACTTTATGAAACATACTCTTCTTTTATTAGGTTGTACTTAGCCGTGCGCTTCTGTGCTACGCGGTGTACTAGGGGGTCAGGGACACTCAAGCTGTTCTAACAGCTTTTACCTGCCTTCCTTGTAACATGTTCTTGTTGCAAGGAGGGCAGGAGGGCAATTTCAATTTCAACATGCCTTTTTTCAGTCATACATTTGATGTGTTATCCCTGCTTAGCGCCCCCCTGTAGGCTGCCGGATGTCACTAGCGCGCCTGCGCGTTTGGAGACGTATGTATTTTGTATTTCTTCAATTTTCCATTAAAGTTGTAAGTAGCGCCCGTGGTGTGTGTTTCTGTGCCTCTGTTTTGTGTCTTTGCGCTATATCATGATCATTAGCGTGTAGATCTCTAGCAGCTCAAGAAAGCAGTGAAAAAGAATCCCGGAGGCATTACGAAAAAGAAAAAAGTTGATCATTGTCAGCAACTATGCACTCATGAGAACACATTAACAACTGTTGATGCGGGATCAAGCAATAGAAGCCCTTTATGTCAATGTTGAAAGCAGTGCAGCCCTGAGGCTTCGGCTTTACTTGATCAGTGGTTCAGAAATGGAGGTCCGCGGAGTCTAAAGGGTTTGAGAAACCCATCCTCACAAAAACAAAACAAAAAAAAAGAACGTATTGCATCTCCACTACTGTGAAACCTCAGGAGGTGCGTAGCATGGGCACCCAGCGATTCTTATTCGTACAGTTCCCACTGCTCCGTTTACCAAAGCGTCGATGACGCCAATGTTTCAGTTAAGCATGTAGAGTTTCTCGGGCGCTCAATCTTTCAGTGCAACTCCGACCTCCATCTGGCTTTCATCAACGCGAGGCCTGGCTTCTCTATCGCCTTTGGTTGGGTGTTCGTTTCACGAAGGCACATACAACGTTAATCGTAATGACTGACAGTGCGGCATGCGATATTTGCGGCACCGAACAACACATAGAACACTTGCTGCGCCACTGTCCTCGTTTTGCCTCGGAGAGACAAATACTTTCCAACGCAATGCTGCGACTGGATGATCGGCCGCTCTTCGTGCAGGTGCTACTACAGCCCCGTCCACATATCTGGACGGCCCACAAGACAGTAAAAGCACTCTTGTGCTTTTTGAGGACGACGGGCTTGTGGGAACGCCTCTGACTTGTGGTACTGTCCTGCATGCTACAGTGAATTCCCTGCCTCTCTTTTTATTGCGATAGCAATTATATGGACACTCGCGGCTGGTTTTCGCCGTCGGCGTCCGCGTCGGCGTCGGCGTCATTTGCCGTATATGTATATGTATATATATAACCGGCCCCGCCCGTCGTTCGTGAGCGTGAAAAGACGCGAGGGCGGGGGGGGGGGGTTCCTCGAGCGACCTTCGATTTTACGAGCGGGGGCGCGCGCGTTATCTCCCTTCTCGGCGGCCGACAGCGGGCGGGGGGGGGGGGGGGGGCGACGTTCGATTTTACGAGCGCGGGCGCGGGCGCGGGCGCGCGCGTTATCTCCCCTTCTCAGCGGCAGACAGCGGGGGGCCGGTGTACCATTCTACGTGCTGCGCTCTCAACGCGAAGAGAATTCTCTTAAACAAGCGTTTTCTAGAGTTGCGTGAGATCGGATCCAAAAAGAGTTAGCTGCCAGCCTCACTTCGTATAACATTACAATTTTTTGCTATCGCATGCATTGCTTCACCCTTGCGGTGAAACTGTGACTTTTTTCTTCTCTTCCCTCCTCTCTTTCATCTTTCTATTCCCCTTCCCTAATCCCCCCAGTGTAGGGTAGCCAACCGGAAGTTTTGCTGGTTAACCTACCTGCCTTCTTCCTTTCTGTTTACTCACTTCTTTATCCACTTTGTACGTGTTACGGCAGTTGCGATGCCCGTCGTCTGCAGCGAGTTCCATCAGGTTGTTTCCCTCAGCGGATATAGCAACGTAGCGCCGGCGAAGCGTGGAGGGAGGGGCATTTGCTCGCTCGGTGAGGCGGTGACGCCCACTCTTGCACATCCACGGAATCAGCCGCTGGTTTTCAAAACGTCCTTAGCGATTTTAAGTTTATTTTGGTGAGTACTTCTTGGTTGTTTCTGTTAATTAAATAATTTTAGACTTTGTTCATTCCCAATAACACAGTTTTGACCATCACTAACCTTATTACGGCGTCTATTGAGTGCTCTACTGTGAGCGTGATCACGTCGGCTGCTGACCCGGAAGGTCCCAGGTTCGATCCCTGCCGCAGTGGTCGCATTTCGATGGAGGCGAAATGGTAGAGGCATGTGTACTGTGTGGTGTCAGTGCACGTTAACGAACACCAGATGGTCGAAATTTCCGGAGCCCTCCACTACGGCGTCCCTTATATTCATGTTGTGGTATTGCGACGTGAAACCCCACATATTATTATGTGAGCGTCATCACGTCACATGAGATGCATGGATGGACGAGAAGCAGGGCTCCTAAAGTGCTCCGCACACAAAAAATACGTTTTTTGGAGCCACACATGGAGCAAGATTTTTGCATGCTTCAGCGCTTAACACCATTGCAGAGCTAAGGACCTCACTTAAGTTTCCTCTTTCCCATGTGATGGTTGTAAAGCTTTTGTTGCAATTTACTATGACATGGGCACGCGATAATGCTTTTTCCAGGCTTGCATATTTGAAAACAAACGTAGCTAGAAAGAGGCTGAAGGCGGCTGCAGACTTCACAACTTATTGACAAGCTGTTGAGATCGAATTGGTGTGGCACTTTTGTTAACCACTGTTTGTCAGGGAGAAACAAAAGATACCTATGTCACGATGCATTTTGTGTTACTTTAAGACTGCCCCCCCTTTTATCTCACTGCAAGGGTTTCATCACTTTCAGGAGTCCTCAAGGGGTCCCCAAAACATCCATGTCTGAAAACCACTGCACTAGATATTCAACAAGGGCGCATTAGCTTCACAGAATAAAAAAGAAGGGGGGAACGCTGGGAGGCTAACAAAAAGGTGTCTCGGTTGGCTACCCAACGCATGGGGTGAGGGAAAAAACGAAATCACAGAAAAGTCAATGAGTTGAAGAGAGTGAATACGCTTCTTAGGGTACCCCGACACAGCGTGGCACCAGGAATCTCGCTGGAACACAATCTCACGGAACGGCAGCGACGGTTTTCGCGTTCTTTTAGTGAAGAAGATGGATGATCCTATAAGTTTTCAACTATCTGATGTCGGTTACCAGGAGCGTGTCCTCTTGTATGATTCTGTGCATTCGTTTGTGTTTCTTTAGTTCGGCCTTCTTTTAACAGCGAACCTGTTTAGGCTGTCAGTTTGTACTTATACGGCACAGACGTTTGGCAAGCTCCACTACTTAGTATATAGCAGGTCAGAGCGTTAAGCGACAACTCTGCTCGGTAAAGTGCAGCACGTGCCGCACGAGAAAGAAAGAGACAAGGACAGTAGAGAGAGAGAGAAAGAAAACGGTAGTAAGAAAAAGAAGTAGGAAGAAACAGATACGGAAAAGCGATAGAAAAAAAAACAGTTACACAGAAAGAGCAGGCAAGAGAGAAAAATTGAGAGAAACAAAGAATGAAACAGAAAAAAATCCGAATCAAATCAAGTTTATTTTTCACCTTGTCGTACAGAAGGAGGACTGTGAAAAAAAAGCTGTGTTTAAAACGGCTTCACTAGTTCACAGCGCCATAAAAAAGCACAAAAATAAAATATAAAGTTGGAGCGGTATCAGCATCGCAGTAAACATGGCAATCTGACACCTCACGGACTACAACAGGGCGTACACATTGTAATTGTGATTTTCACACACATGTGTACCTCAGGTTGAAAACGAAATTATTACAGTGTGTACAAAACACAAACATGATAACGTGATTGTCATCTCGAAACAAATATAAAGCACATAATACGGAATAAGGGAATTGATAAATAGAGAGAAAGAAAGAGAAATGGAAATAGAAATAAAAAAGAAATAAATAGAAAGAAACAGGTGCAAAAAGACAGATACAAGAGAAAGAGGAAAAGAAAAACAAGAAATAATAAATAAGGAGAAACAAGGCAGGCCAACTAGCTCCGCACTTCCTTCAGGCTCGGCACCACTACTACGATGCTGCCTTCATCTTTTACAATGTCGACTAATATGCGCAATCGCGGAAGATAATCGCGTCATGTCGTTACGATTCGCCACTGAAGCGAATGTTGGCTCTGACGCAAGTGTTCGAGTACCACGTAAACGAAAGTACGTGCACTACTTAGCCCTAAATTGTCGCCTTTCAATCGACGAGCACTGTAGGTACCCCAGTCCTCGCCATTTGCGCTGCCCAATAATATGTTCAAAAATGCACCGACTGACCCATATAAAAGTGTTGCTTGGTTGGACCAATTTCGGTTAAAGTTGTCAAAAGTTTCAACGGCACTATGGCCAACTTGCAGCCGATTATTGAGGTGATAGACACAAGAACGACAGCTTCATTTTTTTTAACGCTATAGCGTTAAAGAGCTCGTTTCGCAGATATTTCGGCGTCGGTGTCGGTGTCGACGTCGGTGTCGACGCCGGTGTCGTTGGTTGTGAGCGAAAAATCATCCTCTAGTTTGCGCCCAAAAAATCGAGAAAGATTCAATTAAAATAAATAATTCAAGTGTTCGGTTCAAGTGAGAATCGAACGCAGGCCGTCTGCGTGGCAAGCAGGTGTTCTACGACAGAGCCACGCTATTGCTTTAAACTGCTTCAGAAAAAAAGATACTATACGAATGTTATGTAGTGGAAGGAGTCTCCCTAACGCATGTGAGATTGCGCGGCGGAAGCGTAGAATCGCGCCAAGGGTGAAAACGTGTGAAGTGCAACGAGTAGGTGTTTTCAAGGCACATCTATTATAAAGCGCTCATTCATATTTAATCATCATCGGCTGCAAAAGCATCAACAACGCGAGCAGCTCCGTAGGTTCGCATGTTGCCTTACGAACGCGTAGTGGGCCCTGCGCTGAATCGCAAATGGGATAATTATGGCGTAGTGGGCACTAAACAACTGTACTTGCAGTATGCATTAGATGATGGATTTGAAACGGCCAATGTTACACGCACGGTTGAGGCATGCATCGAGAACCGAAGCGAGGCCAGCAATTCAAGCCCATGGGGCCCGATTACGCTATCGCGTTCTACTGTTGATGGCGAAGCTCAAGCGCCCTCCACATTTTTTTTTCTAAAGCCTTACGAGCAATCCCCGGCATTGCACCGAATTGGGCGAACTGCTCAGTTCATTCACCGAAAGACCTTTCGCACGTTAGAACGCCTCGTGGAGCGGCTTATAGTATTACGCTCGGTAAAGCCTTTTGACGTGACGAAGAGCACGTTGCGGCCCGCAAGGTGGCTCCAGCGAAAGCCCCGGGTGCTTCGGTTAGCTGATAACTATGACGAAATCCAGCAATAAGGCGTTCACTTTCAAGGTCATAGAAAGCGATCGCTGTGCTTTTTCAATTACCTCTCACTATTTTTTTCTTTTCTTTTTTTTTTTTCTCTCTATCCGCCTGCTCTTTTTTTCTCTGAGAATTTATTGTCAAAGGCTCAAGGCCTGTCATTGACACTAAGAGCCATATATAGTTATGAGAGGACTGTCTTTTTCTTTTTTTTTTTTTTTCCTGGGAGATCCAAGGATTGAACAATCTATTATGTCGGAGAATGGGCTGGGATTGCTTTCACTTTCCCGATTAAACGCCGGGTTTCTGTTCGGTTCTAGCTGGGCTTGCTGAGGACAGGTTGAGGCTGATATCTTCTCGGTTGATAAATATGTAAAAAGGAAAAGCTACCAAGAAACAGGGTTGCTTTAAAGCGTTCGAATGTGAGCCAGTTGGTATACATATTCGTTGTTAAAAACAGCCTAAGGTAAAAATGAACAAGATGCACACACAACTAGTGCTAACTGCCGACTTCTTGGTTTATTGTGGAAACACGCAACTATACATTACAATGAGGCACCCGGGGGGCAGAGTAATTATCAATGCTTCTATAGCAGCGGGTGCGTTTCGCGGTACAACATTTTTTAGTCAATACAAATTAGTTACGGAGATAGCAACACTTTTTGTCAGTAAGATTAATCGAGGCCTCGCTAACACACACTGCATCTTAACCCTTCCTCGCGAAAAATTCAAACACTTCGCGTGCAGTCAAGTCTCTGCACGCGTAGCCGTGCGCACGAGGGCGGTAGGGGGGGGGGGGGGGTGCTGTGATTCGGGGGGAGGGGAGTGCGCAAAGTCAGCCCCATACAGTGACATAATAACGAGGGGGGGGGGGGCGTGCTACGAGGAACCTTCGCCCCCCCCCCCTGAAGGGAACCCTGCGGACGCCTATGTCTGTATTGTATGTGCACAAAACCCGGCTCTCTTCCAAACGTGGTACGTAGCCACATTTTTCACAGTGGTTGGCCAAATTGTTGCCGCTTCTTACCTTCAGGTTGATGGCGTGTTCGCGCAGACTGTCGTTCAGACAACGGCCCCTGTCTGCCGTTTTGAAGAGATCCGGGTTCTGCGTAAATACGAAGACCAGACTTCACGCGAAATGTTTGAAGCTTTCGCGATAATGTGTAAAGATGCAGGATGAGTTATCGCGCCCTCGATTAAACTTACCGACACGGAGTGTTGCTCTCTCCGTAACTAATCTAACCACTTTTGACTAAACTATAATGTGCCTCTGGAACGCTTGCGCTGCAAATACACAGCAAAATATATGCTTGCGTGTTTTCACAATAAACCAAGCAGTTGGTTGCTTTTAAACCCGTGCTGCTTTTAAACCCGTGCTTATTTTCAGGGCACCGGGGACATTCTCCGTTTCTTTGAAGCCCTAATGAAACACGGTAGAGAACAGATCCCTTACAGCGGCCTCGCCAGCGCTCGAATACCGAGTCTGTGCCGTGTACAGACTGTACGAGGCTCTCAGCCATTTTAAAAAAGTGGGTGATGAATTTTCCCGGACTACCCACAAGAAAGGCTCTCAACCTTTTACTCAAATAAATGACTTCAAAGCTTAGACGGCGATTTTTTTTTCCCCTCAGAAGACTAATGAGACTCCGACTGCTCTGTTGTACTTCAGCCATGCGTGCGTGTGTTCATTCTGGCGATAAAAAGGGTGGTTTATATATATGAGGCAGAGCGTGAACTTTGAAGGGCACCATGAATCCGATGAGGATAAAAAAAAAAGCTGATAATAAATGTGCCCGTTTACACTGGGCATAGCGTGTTCCTCTGGTTCCAACGGTGGCTTTGGAATGCTTCACTAAGCTGCTGTAATTTAAGTCGGGAAGTTAATCGAGACTCTCAAGAATTAGTTCGCTACAATGTAGCAATCAAGCGATAAAGTTAATATGTCTGACAGAGTGAAAACTGCAGCCCACACTGAAAGCCGGACAAGCAGGCCACTGATTGGCTACTTCCGGTGCAGGATAGCATACCGGTTGTTCTAAACCGGTTAACATCCCTGCCTTTGCTCTCTCTCTCTCTCCCGTTTTCTGTTCTTCAGGTCAGCCTAAAGCCTCTTTTCAAGCAAAAAACGCGGCATTTTCAGTGTACAGAAATTGCAGGCTTCGAAGGTGCGGCCTGTCACATGCGTATTTGTATGCGCTCTTCCTAATATGGCAATCTGATGTTTCATAGATGTCACTTGTCATTTATCGTTGCAACATTTCATTGTTGACTGGATATGAGCGCATGACCTTACGGTTCCGGCGCCGAAACGATGCCAACTGCGTAGGCGCGCCCACACGCCCCGTCCGGAGCCAATCACAGCCGTTTCACTTCCGCCGGGGATAAAAAGAAAGAAAGAAAGAAAATCAATGAAAAGCAAATGAGGAGCAGTAGGTAAGGCGCGCACACGTCAATGTTCGAAAGGTTCCAAAGCCGTCTTCCTCAGAAGCAAGTTTTTCAGCCAACTGGGAAGCGATTTGTATACGCCGGCTGAATTCTCTGCCTTTCAATAGAGTTTTCTCTGTCTTTGTCAAGTTTCGCTTGCCTGCGTTTTCCCAATAGGGGAAGAACTACTAAATTTTCTAATGTATGGCTCACGAGTAAAAAAACTCCGGCATGGGATGATCACAAGAACTCTTTTTCAGAGACATCACGCAGGAGTGCAGATTGAACAGATGCAAATATCGACCACCCCACGTCAAACTAAACACGAAAAGGAGTTTGCCGGGAGACAACTACAGACACACACGTACCCAAACCCAGCGATCCTTCGCCTGTGTTACCCAGACATTTATACATCCGACGAGTGCAAAGCGGGTGGAGCCAGAGCGACGCTGCAGCACATGCTGTGGGAGTGCAACACTAGCGAGCAGCAGTCCCCTACGAAGCGGGTAGACAGACAGCCTCGAACCGCGAGGTGCAATGGGAGGCGGCTCTGCTCAGCCACGACCTCGTCTATCAACTGTTGGGCCGTCCGGCAAGCCCAACAAGCCGCTCGCGTCCAAGGACTCGAGGCCTTCTCCTTAGCCGGCGTGATTGTAGCCCCACCCCGCTCAATATCGCCGAACACGTTCAACTATGTTTCTACTCAACTCCGCCATTGACAACACGAATCGTACGGTACCGAAAGTAAAGTGTGGCGCATACCTACATTCAACAAGTGAGAATTAATGTTTCATGAAAGACGAATTCAATGTAAATAAAGTAAAATGATGTAGTAACTGTGTACCATATGATTGGAAGTAATTATTAAGTACATAATGTGAATGAAATGTCAATCAACATGAACTAAAGAGAATCAAATATGAATCAAGAGAAATAAAATGCGACTCACACGGATGATTAAGGTAAAATAAAGATCTAATGAACTTCAATTAACAGCACCTAGAGTGACCCCAAGGATGCGCGCTCAAGAAGAAGATTCGGGAACATGAAAGTCTATTTCATTCATTCATTCAACAGTGAATCATGTGCTAAAGTGATTCAAAGTGAATTAAAGGGGAACAAAACTTGAGAGACCAGGCTTTCCTGTACCATCCTGAGCGTTACATAAAGGAACTGAGTTATTCATTGGAGCTGTCTAACTAGCACTACTATCACTTATACGGTAATAATAACATAATGAAACACAGAGCGGAGAACAAGTATTGCGGTATTGCAATTTCAAAAAAGTAAAAAATAAGCTGTTTCCAAACTCGGCGCACATCCGTCAGCGTCACGTGTTTTCGCAAAAATAATTCCTCGTTGGTGGAGTCAGCTAGCTTTCTGAGATGCATCTCATCATAAGAGTGACGGGCATTCTTCCTGCTTTCCAATAGCGGTGACGCTGAAAGTACACATTGCACGAGACGCTGCCTGATAACATTTTTGACGTTACCAATTTCGAAACGGTGCCACGCAGTACGACAAAAACGCGGAGGGGCACGCGAAAGACACGCGATGTTTTGACGTTACCAATAAGCTGAAAAATTACGAACGATGAAGTTTTAGACAGGCGACGCTCTCGACTAGCAACGTTACATTTTTTTTTTTTACCGCACGCTCTTTTCAAGCAGTCTTGCGGTGATGCACATCGGAGTTTCCAACAAGACACGGCAGCAAGAAAAATTTGAGTGATATATGACACACCCGCCACTCTATTCGCCCGTGTGGTGTCACTTGCGAAGATAACATGAGACACACCACTTCTTATGAGTCATTCCGTAAAGTGCTGTGTTTATAATGATCAGCCTGGATTCCGGCGAGCTGAATATTTTATTTACATCTTCATCGCAAGCTCGAGATTCCTGGTGCGCTTTCTCCGAAATTGCTCTCGGGTTTATAAAATAATGTCTTGCTTCCGTGGTATTATTTTTTTTTCATATCAGGAGAGGGTGGTGCCAATGTGTGGTGTCGGCTACTCCTCTTGTCTTGCACAACAGTTGTCGCAAAGTAGAAAACAAACACAAGGCTATACGAAGGCACATAGTACAACACTCACGCAATCACTCCAAGTTTTTTCAATACAAAAATTGTTCACGGAACACAAAAGCTGACAAAACAGAAGTATTCACGCAATTGAAATGTCCCCACATAACGTAAAAGTTTGCTAAGATGTTGTCACAGCCGATCATAAGTAACTTGCGAATTGTCTCGTAAGTGGTGTCCCTCTGACGGCAACAGTTTTGTTTTCACAAACAAATTTCTGTTAAAACGAATATACAAGATTCATGTAGCCAAGCATACCAGTTAACAAAAACGTGAACAAATATTTTACCAGATTTAGTAATTTTGTGACATTTCTTGTACAGCCGCCCATGTTTTTAACCTGAACACGCGAGCATCGACCGCCGAGTCTGCAAGCGCCTGTTCCGGGCATCCTGGTGTTCGGTTCCCGGAACAGCCTAGCAGAAGACAGCTGCACAGGACTGTTCATCGCAGAAATGCACGTATTCTCGTTCATTTCGCCGCTGTGCTCCGTTAAACGCCGCTTCTCGACTAGGCGGTTGACGCTCGCGCGTTCACGTTAAAAAAATGGGCGGCTGTAGATCCAAAAATTGCACCACTGCACACGCAGCAATGTTTTGAAAATTTCCGCTTGATCATGGGCCTTAAAGTTTCGCTAATGATGGCTTGCCGTTCATCTAACCAATTTAGATTTTGTAAAAGTTAATTTCGAGGGGCATCCATTCATCCATCCATCCATCCATCCATCCGTCCGTCCGTCCGTCCATCCGTCCATCCGGTCCGTCCGTCCATCCATCCATATATTTTGATAAGCGCAAAATATATTTTGCGCTTATCATTATGCGCATACCAGTTTTCCTTGATGTATAAGCTACTTTTGATAAGTTCACATTTCGCGATACTTGAACATCAGTAATACCTGCTGCTACGTGAAAGCGAATGCCAAGGCGTAAGTTCTACAGTGAAAGCAGGTTCGTGTCTTCCGGTTGTATCTTGCCCACGCTCACCCACATCCGCCAAGGTAAACAGTGGCAAAAGTTCGTGTTTATCTGACCTGTCAGCGTTTCGTGGAAACGCTATGCTGGCACGTAGTCACTTCCCCAGAGCTAGAAAGGCGCGGCGCAAAACGACAGCGTAAATGCGCTAGCGCAGCATATGTCACTGGCACTGCATAGTACCTCGCTTCGCTCTTTAGGAACCACTGCGTTTTGTGAACGCCGTCCGGCGTTGCATATATTAATGTGGCGACGTCTGTAGTGTCTCGGATAATATTAGGCGAATCAATACCACGCTGTTCCCGGAAAATCCACGCTGAAGTACCACTAGGTCCACCGGCACCGCTCATTAGGGAGAGAGATGGTAAACGGCACAAAGTAGGCCCCCTGTGAGCCCCCCAGGCTGCGGAATTTGGGGATTTATTATGTTTGTATCCACGGTTCCCGATTTGCATATGGGTTTGTTCGATACCGTGAGTGTTTTTCTGGTGACCCAAGTTGCACTCTCTAAGTAAAAAAGAGTCATTTTAGTCTTTCTGAAGAGTCCTGGCTTGGCACATATATAAAACTCCCTCTAAAGATACAGGTTAACTCTTTTTGGGGGGAGTCGTGGGAGGCGCGACTCTGCAGAAGTACCTAGCGTCATCAGGTGGATATCTATCCACCGTTGTAGCGACGCCGTTATCACACTGTAGCAGATTAATCGGCGCGTAATTATGCTGCCTTGGCGTCATCTGAGTCACCATGTTGAAGCCATAATGCGAGTCTGTGACGTCACGTGCAAGCAGTGGCGTAGCCAAGGGGGGGGTTGGGGGGGTTCAAACCCCCCCCCCCGAAATTTTTCAGTTTTGCTTGCGTATATACGCACGCACACATACAAACGCACGCGCGAACATACATAAAGTATGGTTGAACCCCCCCCCCCCCCCGAAAAAAATTTCTGGCTACGCTACTGCAGTACTGGTGCGAAGGATTAAGAGCACGTCCTCGTCGGTGAAGGTGACATCCAAGCCAAGCAAGGAAGACCTATCGAGACGATTTAAAGCACGGCTTAAGTTTGTGTGGGGTACGAACCCTTGGAGACTCGTTCATTCTTGTATTTTGGAACGCCAATCAGTTGTTCAAAGCACCCTTTTCTTTGAGACAGCGGTTTTTTTTAGGGGCGAAGCTCCTAAGGGTGTGGGTCTGTCCCTCCTCTGTAGTTGTCGTAGTAGTAGTAGGTAGGTAGGAAGATAGCCACGTATAGTGGAATGTACCCACTCCACGTGATAAAGATGACGATGACGCAGTATAGTGCAATGTACCCACTACACGTGATAACGATGACGTATAAGCGCGTTCCAGACCACACATTCTCTTTCTGCCATGGATGAAAACGATCGAGCTTCGCCCACTCATCATCATTCACTTCGTGGATATGGCGTGATTTTTTTTTCTCGTTAGCTTAACCTGCGTTGACGACGAGTGATAGTGAACAAGAAGTTTGCGCAAGATAGCTTGCCTGGAAGACAGGAAATGAAGAAAGCAAGTTCGGAGACCCAAATATTTAAGTCCTACCCATTCACGTAACTACGCGAAATGCCTTCACGCCACCAACAGGAACGTTTGCTGAAGTTCAAACAGAGATCCGGGTGTTCAAATGCCACGCAAGTGCGCTCCCGCAGGAGCAACGTTTTCCGAGACACCATGGAGAATGGCAAAAAAAAGTGCTTCCTCAGTCCAACCAAATGGATAGAAGTAGAAAACGCGCGTACATACTTCAATTTTGAACTTTATTTCTAACGCGAATAGTGGGGGGTTTCGCCATGCAAAAAGCTATCGAAAACAGCTTGAGGGGTCCTGGGTACCGTACATTCAGTAGCAGTGTATACCGTCACAGAAGAAATAGAGCAAGGGGGGCTCTGATCATGCGCAACACGATAAAAATGGACTCGCCATCGGTATCAGCTAGACGACAAACTACGGCCCAACGGCCACTTCAGTGTCTGCACCCTCTTAGCGATGCCACTCACCGCATCGATGAGGCAAGCTCAAGGAGATCTTCCGCAGGAACATCGTCGAGATTCCGAGTTCGGGTGGTGGCTCCTCTGTCCGTGTTTCGCTGCGTTGAAGGGCACTCAGTTCCGGGTTGTCAAGAGCACGATGCACACGAAGAGCAAGGCTAGAGTGTGCCTGTGAAATATTTGTCGACTAGTAAGGCCACAATGTAGTCAGTAGCAGGCTACGTTCAACAGGACGCAAGCGAGCCGCATATCGATTCCTACGTGCACTCGTCTGCAAGCTCATGCAGAAAAGCACTCAAACAGCTACCGGAGAACGGTGGTCCGAACACGCTTCCGCACTCGAAGCAGCGCCAGAGTGTCGCAGATAACTTTACCAGACCGTGCGCCTAACCTCACAAAAGGACAGCTGCACTTGCTGGCGAAAATGCGCAGCCAAGCATGTACTACATACAGCGGTGAGCACTGTTAGGGTGAACACGCGAGCGCGTGGCCGACGGCATTGTCAGCGCCGCGTAACAGCGATCGTTGGAAACATTGCACATGCGCAGCATGTGCTCTGCGATACACTCTTTACACCGCGCGCACCACGTCATGGATACGCTTGTTCGTCGTCTGCTAGCCGCATTTTTTGTCGGCTAAGCTGGTGCATCATTCATTTCGAGGTCCATCTGGATTAAGAATTTGGGCATGAATGAAAAAATGAGAATATAAGGTCGTTTATATTGGAAATATTTATTTAAGGAAAACTGCAGTGAAGGACATAACTTAAAATGCAGGGTGCATCAGCTTAGCAGACAAAAATGCGGCTAGCAGACGATGAACAAGCTGATCCATGACGTGTGCGCGTGGTGGAAAGAGTGTATCGCAGAGCACATACTGCGCATGCGCAATGTTTCCAACGATCGCTGTTACGCGGCGCTGACAATGCCGTCGGCCACGCGCTCGCGTGTTCACCCTAACAGTGCTCACCGCTGTACGCCCTGCTACCGTGGCTCAAGTTCGTAGTATGATGTCACCGGGAAACGTAACCAATAAGCAAGTAGATTCTCACGCAAAATAACGTTGCTGTGACTGCACCGCTTTCTATATCCGCGATTTGTGATGAAGAGTTAGTACACCCGATTCGGTCGCGGCTTTTAGGTGACGCGAAAAATCCGCGTCATCTAAAATTCGAACTCCGTCTATGCTTCGACTTTTTTTGTGTGTTGCTCATAGAGAACACACATACATCAGCGCATGGACAAAGGCAAATGACTAGGATAGGTCCAAGTATAATCCCCTTCAGCTGGCGGTGGCTACGTTTCTGTACGCAACTTCTTTATGCTAGTTTTGCGAACTTGTGGCCGTAGGAGAGCGAGATACATTGCTCATTACACGTATTGAACCCTCTGCGTAGTGACTGACTTAACCTCAGTCTCCTGCGTACGGCTGTAGCCGATCGCTTTGGTGAAGGCACTACGATGTTCGACGGGTCGTTCGATGTGCCGCGTTCCACAACCAAAGTGAAAAGTATTACTTTTATTTTCTCGAAGTGAACGCAACCAAAAACTAACTGAACACCCATTTGGAGCCTATTATTTCATTCTTTCTATGTCAAAATAGAACATGACCGACAGCAGAATAATGAAACACTTGGCTTCATGCTAATTACAATTAATTACGGAAACTAACACAAAAGAGTGCATTACTTCATTTTCTGTCTTGAAATGTAATATTGAGTGCCTTGGAACTATGGGATGTGGATTTGACACATTAGTAGACAGTGCATCATAATTCGCGCCTGAAGGGAATAAGAAAGCTGATGAACTTTTGGAAAATACGACGTGATGTTTCCGGCGCGATAAGGCCTAAATGATTATGAGGCACGGTTCCGCTATCGAAGCAGTGCCAAGGTATCGTAGGTAACTTCACAACTTATTGGTATCGGGCTCAATTTCGACTAGCTGAGTTTAACACGCCCTTGCAGTCGCGAGCGCGGTTAGTGTGAACACGGGAATGCGTGCCGCAGCGGAGCGCGCGGGTATCAAGGCACCCTAGACGCGTGGTGCTATCAGCCGCGTCTATCAACACTAACACGAAGATCTGCGCATGCGCAGTTTGTTTGTAGCGTCGTTATTTCATTACCACCGCGTCGTGTCGTCGGTTAGTGCCTTCGACGATGGTGCCCTAGACAGCGTGGTGTGACCGATGCGGTATGGTGTACTAGAATGGGATAGTGTGCCGTCTTCAGAGCAAACCAATGGGAGAGTGGTGGTCGCTTTTGCGATGACGCCACCAGTAGGGCGCTGCGATCGAACGGTGTGCCTATGGCGCGAATTTTAAATTTGTCATGCGGGGCCTAGTGCTGGTTAAGGCAGATAAACATCATCCTTTCGCACAGTTTTGTTTGTTTGTAGGTTTCATACCATTATGTGACTAACCGCCGACAAATATGAAAAGTTTTAAACGTGCCCCCCCACAGAGTGCGATTGTGGAAGTGAACAAGTACACTTACTTAACATGAAGGCCGCATTTTGTCGCTTCGTACGTGAAAGAAGAGCTCAAAATGCGGGGAAACATAATGGCTTCAAAGTTCTTCACACGCTGAGTAACGTCAGGAAACGAAACAATCATAACGTACGTGCGCGGCACTACATTTCTAATCGTCTGCTTTCAATGGTTGTATTGAGCGTCGTCTGCACATAATGCAGACGGTAAAAGATTTCGTTTTTTTGCTCATGTAAGCCTTGTGTTTGCATAATGCGATAAAAGGAAACATTTACTAGCTGAAATTAATAAATGAACTCTGCAGATGGTAATAAGAGCGAAATACCATTGCTGAAAGATGCGGGCGTTTTTCGATCGTCTTCTAATGTGTATCTGATGTCCGCAAGATTCTCAACGGTGCTGCCCTGGCTACCGCCTCTTTCTGTCGCCATTGCCAACAACACAAGAGAACGCCGCAGAAACGAAGTGTCAGCGAAGATAGGCGAAGCACTCGTGCACCAATTAGTACAAGTTTAAACAAGGCCTCCGTGAAAGCCGAGCCCATCTCGGAGGCCGTATATTATCCGCTGTCATACAATGACTCCAAGCTCTAGCGAGTGGTGGCGCCACCGTAAAACGGTGTGCTCTGTTGACTAGGCCGTCATCGCAAAAAGAGCCACGTCTCAGGCGCCAGACGGCACACTACCCCATTCCAGTACACCATAGATGCGGAAAATTGTCTCACCGCTCACACAATGCGCATGCGCTGAACCTCGCGTTTAGGCATCGCTGATATCAAGATATGGCCCACGCTCCCGTGCTTACGCTCACCGTGCTCGCGACCTGTGATGGTGGTGGTGATGATGTTACCTACTATGGTACATCTATGCATATAGTTTCCTACAGTATTTACCTAGAGAGAACTCTAGGCGCTGCGGTCGTTCAGCCACCATGGCAATGATGGGATATTACATAGATCTAATCTTCGTACTATGCGGCTTCGAAAGCACTTGTGGCTTTGTTTATTGTTGTATTTCGGCGTTTGTTTCCAGACAGAAGAATGAATCTTTTTGTGAACTTCGTGACCCTTATATTAATTGGTCAGCTTAAAAAGGTGAAGCTGGGGAAGTGGAACTGCTGAACCTTTGCTGAACTTTGTCTTGCGAAAAAGCGGCTGCAGGCCACATGTATAGCCAAACGGAGTCGAAAGAACGAAGATTAGACAAATCCCCGTACTACCCATCATTCCCATGCTCGCTGAACGACACGCGTTGCAGCTCGCATAGGACACTAGCGCCAGGTTACCTTCTACCGTATTATTAGGAAACTCTATGTATCTGTGTACACGAGTGTTTTCGCATTTTCGCGCCTACCAGAATGAGGCCACCACAGCCTGGAATCGGACCTGCCTCTTCGATCTTAAAAAAAATATATATATTATAACGGGGTCACACGGACACTTTTGATCGCGATGAGGCCCGAACGCGATCAAGATGATCGCGATCCGGCGGCGTGATCGCGATGAGGCTGGCGTCTGTCATACTCCACCCGGATTAAGGCTGCGTCACGTAGCAGCGGCCCGCTTGTTATGGCTATCGAGAAGTCCCATCCTGATCGGCCCTGATCGCGGTCAGAAATTGCCCATGCGACACCAGGTATCACTCACCAAGATACCACCTCTGGTAAAGCTAACGAAATCAAAACATAGATACGAAACCCATAGAGTTTCCTATATATACACTAGAGGGAACTCTGGCGCTAGTGTCTATGGGAGCTGCAACACACGGTGCTTCAGCCAGCATGGGAATCATGGGTAGTACACGAATTTGCCTAGTCTTGCCTAGTCTTCGTTCTTTTGACTCCGTGTGGCCTGAATCCGCTTTGCCGCAATACGAAGTTCAGCAAAGGGTTAGCACGTAAGCTTCACCACGTTGGCCTTTTTAGGCTCACGAATTCAAATCGACTGGCGAAGTTCGCAACGGTCCATTCTTCTATCCGAAACAGAATCAGATCACAACAATAAACAAAGCCACAAGTGCGTTCGAAGCCGTAAGTACCAAGACTAGGCAAATTCGTGTACTACCCATCATTCCCATGGTGGCTGAACGATCGCAGCGCCAGAGTACCCTCTAGTTAATTTTAGGAAATTCTATGACGAAACCTGCACCTGTAGAGGAGTAGTCATGGTTACGTAAGCGCAACCCATGCCCACTCTTCTATTTATGTGGGTTTCTTTCATAATACATTTGCGTGTTTTGTGTCAAGTTCTCTTTTACTTTTCACATCATTGTACAGGTACATGATTGGTCTAGATTATCACTGGAATGCTTGAGGTGTCCAAGAAGCGGGATAAGGAGCACCGCGAACAGCGTTGCGGGCATCGCAACCCAAAAAAATCATCTATGTTTGCGAGCACCAGGGTGACTCAGCGCTCAATGAAAGGCTAATGTTTGTTTACATTCGCTAGTGATGGCCGTGCAGATCAAAACGTGAGGACAGAACTAAGACAGTTTTGCCTGTTTCATCGGGCTTGATTACTGATAGATACTACGTGAGATGTCTTATAGTCAATTCCGGATCGCACAGCGATTTCTCTGTACCTGAAGCATCGTTACGCTAAGAACTTTGAACTCGTTCTCGCTTCATCTTTCTTTAGACACTTTACTTTTAGAGCAGGCTGTTGGACGTGTTGGCTCAGATCACGGTGTAAGATGGCTCAGATTCATAATGAAACTTCAGCACACGGGAAGGGACAGAGGAAAGGACGAGATAGAAAGAAGGGTTTCACTTCGTTCCGTCTCTCCTTTTAAATGCGAATGCATTTCTTAGTCGGGCTATGTCAGGCATCCGGCGTTGTGCGGCGTTGGCGCTGTCCGCGGCAGGTGTTATCTCTCCGCTCTCACTCCCTCTCCCATAGCAACAGCTGCGGGCGCGCGTGCTTATCCTCGCCCCTAGCAACCGGAGCAGGTGGTGCGGGCGGAGTAGCGGAGAGTGAGTGGAGAGGAGGAGCGCGCTCTGGTGTGTGAGGGCGCTCGCATCGCGGCAGCTCAGCGGAGCTCCCGCGATAAAAAAAATAAAAATAAAAAAAAACAAAAAAAAAAAGAAAACAGGCGCTGCGCCGTGCTCCCGACCGGGCTGCAGAAATTAGGCGCTTTTTCCTTCTTCGAACCACAACCACCATATATAAATGGAGTGAAGCGCGCGCGAAATGCATTCGCATTTCCTCACGATTCCCTTCGGGGAGGTGGGGGCATTTTATTTTCGCTGTCCCTTCTCTGTGCTGAAGTAGCATTATGAACACTTCTTTCTTTTGCCTTTTTCTCTTCTTTTTTGTCTTCCTCGTACGGAAGCCACGGGACTTAATGAATATTGACGGCGGAACAGCACTACCTTCTCTTCAAGATCATCCCCCCCCAGGCTGGCACTTCAACGCGCCCTGAAAGCTCTCAGCCTCCTCTCCTCTGCCACTTCCATTTTCTTCTTCTCTCTTTTTTTGTTCCTTAACACAATCAACGGAGACGACAGGCGCTGAAAACCACACTCGTGCTCTTCTCCGGAATGGATAAAGCTACGATGTCGGGTGATCCCGCTATTCGTTTAGCTTAGAGACTGTGTTCTTGGCCACAATGTAGCTTTCTAACCTAACACCGCACGTTCGGTAAATGAAGTCGGCCCTGCAGTTGACTTTGGTATCTACCTCGCCAACGATTTGTTATTATTCCGTGTTTCGCTACTACGTCACTATTTTGTCTTCATTTCCGTTCTCCTCTCCTTTTATATATATATATATATATATATATATATATATATATATATATATATATATATATATATATATATATATATGCCTAGAGTGTGTTGTTCGCAGTATACTGGGAATAATATGCGCTAGGTGTGCTCCGCATCACCACATTAGACTTTGTCTAAATCGTGCTGCGTGATAGATGGGGGAAGCGTATATATATATATATATATATATATATATATATATATATATATATATATATATATATATATATATATATATGAAGAAGAAGGTGTCCTTGGATCCAGCAAATGCAATACTTCGAAGTAGAGGACGTGCAAAACGAAAACTTCGTTTATTTTTCCAACGTTTCAGCCGGGGCCCGGCCTTCATCAGGGAAAAAACATATATATATATATATATATATATATATATATATATATATATATATATATATATATATATATATATATATTGCGTCGAAGAGGACGTGCAGAGCGACAACTTTTTATTTTTCCGATATTTCAGCCGGACACTGGCCTTAAACACGATAATACAGGACTGCGCTCTTCTTCAGTAGACACGGGAAATAAAGGACCCCTAACTCGTTATCTATCACTGTCACACAATATTCACTGCAGTGGGACGAGTAATTCACAGTAACAAGAGAAGGTCACTGCAAAGGCACGTAAAATACATCATCAGCGCTTCCATGAAACAGATCGCGTGAATAGCAATTTGAAAACTGGGACAAGATTGAGAGAAAATAATTCTAGGAAACGCATATACCGAGAAAAAACGAAACAAAAAAAAATCGCTTGACTGAGACAAGACGCGTTACCATGCATTTTCAAGAGGTGCAATGATCAACAACGAAAAGCAAAGGACACCGATCCAACGAAAGTGTTCTAGCAAAAATCTGCGGATAGAGGGACTATGATTAGACTGTGATGACACTAGAACTTGGTTTTTCGCCGAAACAAATGCCAGCTTGCCGGGAATTTCATTTATGCCAGTTGAGACATCGTTGAACTTGTGCATCAGGAACTCGCCAACTTCTCTAGCGTGGTGTGAAGTGAAACTTTATTACAGTATAGTAGCTGTTAGTTTATCGAAGGAGTGACCAGGAAAACTGACGTGCCTGGACAGCGGTAGACTGGGTAGGCTTGCGGCATGCGACTTATGGAAAAGGCAGTCAAAAAGTGGTCTCAGTTTGTACGATATATTGGAGTTTGCACACAGAGCATTCACGCACGTACACAACGTCACTCGTGCCACAGTCAAAACCCCCTGTTATTTTTAGAGAAAACTGTGAAGATCTGCTCTCAACATAAGCTGTGTTCGTCATATGGTTACATACCGTGCAACGGGGTTTGTTGCAAGGATGACAACCAGAATAAGCTGTGTAAGGCGACGAATAGTAAGCCTACCACCGGTCGAAACCGTTAGCAAATAAAATTAAGACAACCGCTAAGTTGTGTCTCTTCTCTTAACAAGTACGTTTGGCCCATTGAAAAAGCTTCTCCAGTGTATATATATATATATATATATATATATATATATATATATATATATGCTGTCACCATACAAAATGCTGCGCATGTCTGAATATCTGTCTGTTAACAGTGAATGCCTCTATGTCGAAATCTGTTAGCAATGAATATGCACAATGGGTGGGGCCCCCCATGCCATGCCCTTATTTAAGACTTACGCACTGTAGTCATATGCGTGTATGCCCTGACGAAGGCCGGTCCCCGGCCGCAACGTTGGCAATAAAGCATCGTTTTTCGTTCGTTCGTCCACTTCACTTGTGCACCTATAATACTACCGAATCCAGGAAGACCTTCTAGACATATATATATATGTACACGTTGGTATGATTAAGGCACAATATATGGGCCTCAAAGTTCCATGCTATTCACCCGACCTACTCGGCAAGGCACGTGACAAGGACACGTCAGATGTAAAACTAAACTAAACATAAACAGAGCGCTTCGCTTTTAAAAAAATTAGATTGATTTCGAAATGAAAAAAAAAAACTAAAACAGGCTTACTCAGGCGTGTCCCTGACATTTTCACTCTCTCGCACAAATTTATAGCCATCACAAAAGACGCGCGGTCGCTGATCTCTCCGGAACGCCGCGCAAAACTCCACAATGCCACCGCATTTTTTTTCGTTTTTTTTTTGTTTTTTTGTTTTTGGACCGAGTGAGTAAAAGGCCCTCTGCGGCTCACCGTTTCATGGTGTCTTGCGTGGGATGGCAAATTGTCTTCGCCAACATGGCCCTTTGTTGTGGAACTGAAGCATGGAAGCCAGAGATAAGGCCGCCGCTGTCGGGAGACCCTGCGATGAACGTATTGTGGCTGTGCGCGTGTCCGCGAGCAAAAAAGAAAACAAGAAAATAAAAGAAAACAAAACGTGGTTGATCCCTCCGTCATAGGAAGCGGTATAAAACGAAAGCAAAACGTGTCCTCCCAGACGTTTTTCAATGTTTGTTATTCATTGATATAAGAGAGCTTGCACAATGGTTATTGGTGTTCAGCAGCTATAGCACCGCTTAACGTGGGTGCACCCCCGTTGACGCTTTGTGCTTCATCTCCATCCCGACGACTAACGTCTATGATCAATGATTAAACGAACCTCTGTGGTAGCTGTAGTAGTTAATGGTGAGAGCTTAATCAGAGAAAGCGGAGTGACAGCCACAAAAGCATCGCTGATTGGACGGAGAACTTGGACTAAGATAGCCAACCCGCGGCATGCTACAGAGTTATTGAACACCACGGCCGGACCAGAGCGAAACGCATCGATCGTGTCTCCTCTCTAGACGAGCTCGCGGCGAACTCGGTGTTACTGCCATGTGAGGCAGGCGCGCGTCGCATAGCTATGAGCCAGGCTTGGGCAAAGGTCGCCACCTCACGGTGTGTTAAGCCATTGACAGAATGTCACTTCTCTTTTGGAAACGCGCCGAATGGGACGGACGCTTTGCAGGAGATAATCATAGAGGCCATGGTCATGATACATTAGTTCACTTTACCGCTCCCAGACGCCGACACCAACGCGCCGATCAGGAGCACCTGCGACAGAAAAGTGTGACATACAAAAGGCGTCTTTGTAAAGCCTCCAGAGTATGTGATCGTGGCGCAGTGGATTGGGTGCCCGTCATTTGTTATCGGGGGCCAAGAGGTCGTGGGTTGGACTCCTATTGACGCAACTTTTTTTTCTTAGTTTGTCTCTTCTATTTGGTAGAGTTAATTTTTGCGAAATCATTTCTGTGACGGAAATACGTCACTGAAGTCTTGGTGGAGCCCGGCATAAAAGACTTTTTTTGTTAAAAACAAAACATTGTGGGAAACATGTACTATTGGTGTAAGTCTGGACTGGCAGTGGAGCTTGTTACCGACCTAGCTTCTGTCGACTTCAACAAGCACGACTAAGTCGTTGGTAGTATTGGCAAATCATTGCAAGGCTTGACTCGGCGGAACATAGAACTATATTGCTCGGCGAAGTACCATCGTGTCTACGTGAAGTAAACGATTTATTAATATCTTCTTAATTATCGCAGTCTTGTTTATTAATGTGTTAATCATGAATGTTTTCATTAGCAAGGTCATAATTAGCAATTTCTTAGTTATCAAGGAAATAATTCACGAGGCCTTGATGGACATGGTCTAATTATCAATGTCTTAGTAAGCACTGGCTTAATTGCCATGATCATAATTAGAATTCTCTAATTAGCAGGACCTTAATGGGCATGATATAAGCTAGCAAGTTCTTATTTCAAAATGAGCCTTAACTATTCGCGCTTAGAAAGGTCTTGAGAAGATAAAAAAAGATGATGGGTACGCGCGCCAGCCGAGTAACGCGGTGGAATGTAGAGGCTGATCATGATTGATAGGCTTTGCTCCCTCTACGCAGCAAAGCCTTAATTAGCATCCCATTAATTAGCAGTCTTAATTAAAATAACGTTCGTTATCCTTAATATGCAGTGTCTTAAGAAGATGAAGCAGAGGATTAAAACATAGCGCGCCCGCTGAGCAAAACGCTAGAAACTAGAGGCCGATAATGATGATGATAGCATTTATGCATTCTGCACGTAGTAACGTGGAGCTCAAACAGGTCCGCTAAAAAAAGTGCGCGTTCTTCCGTACATGCATTTGACTCTGCGAGAAGCTAACCAGTCAAACGCAATCAGTTTCCAGTTACAGCTTTCACTAGAAGTACTGCCGGGGAATGGGTCTCGTTGAGAGAGCAGTTTATGTGATATGATATCGACCACGGATTTGGCGGAACCTTGTTCTTATGCTTTAGGGGGTTTGACCACGAAGAAATACAAACAAGGATTAACACAGAATGCTTCTTTTGTCCGTGCTCTTAGTGCTCAATGCCCTATCAGGTAAGACGGCATGATGCTTACAAAGAATTATTTTTCCAGCTGCCTATGACGCGTCATAGACGTATGTCATTTTTTTCCCCTCTAGAAATATGCGTCTTTTATTTTGTCAATCTCTTACCGAAGGTAGTTGGTTGTTTACTCCACCGAGCATTGCCTTTAAAAGTAACGTGTAGACTGTGCGGCCCGCAATAGAACACATATTAATAATTGTTCGGTTTTGACGTCCCAAAAACACGATATGATTATGAGAGACGCCGTTGTGGAGGGCTCCGGAAATTTAGATCAGCGGGGGGTTCTTTAACGCGCACCTCAATCTAAGTACACGGGCCTCGAGAATTCTCGCTTCCCTCTAAAATGCGGCCGCCACGGCCAGGATTCGATCCCGCGACCTGCGGGTCATCAGTCGAGCACCATAACCAGTAGACCACCGTGGCGACGCATTAAAGCTTGAAATGCCCCGTGAGAATCTGACGACCCGTTCTCACTGATTTGCTGAGACTGCAATCGTAAGGCCACGAATCTGGTACAGCTGCCTGCCACGTGGAGCATTACTGAATTTCGCTCTGGAACAGACAAGTAAAACACTATGTAGCTAAGCCACACGCATACTACAGGGTACATTTACTCCCCAGGTTACGGCCATTTACGGTGACTCATACAAGCCAAAAGATTAACGAAAGCATCACACGTGCCGCTTCCAGCAAAACACGCTTTACGCAAGGGTGCGTGATTGACCCCACTGCAGATGTTCCCACTTTCGTATCTTCCGGGAGTAACACCGGCTAAAGTTCCGGAATATGCTATAGTATGTCGCATTAATGCGTCACACTTGCTTGCGTCGCTGTGAAGAGACATCCTACGGGACTGCATACAACGCGTTAACGTAGGCGCATGCGTAATATTCCACGCAGCATATATCGTCACCCAGGGCACCGCAACATTGTCATACGGCGCGGATTACATAAACGTCACATGAAGTAGAAGAGATGAGAAGTGCTCGCAAGTGGTCCCTTCCCTTTTGCTGATTTGATGGAGCCAACGCTGCCCAAGAGCGGTGCATGAATAATGCATTTATCCAGTGCTTCTTCGCTATGGTAATAGAGCACCGGCCTTTCACGTTGGGTCAGGGATATACGATTGGGATATCCTGGTTATAGGTCCGATGGAAGCGTTTATTGTGAGCAATCAACATCGGACAAATGTTTCCTTGATGAAGCAAGTTCTCGTCTCCCAACCGAAACCAAGCGTATTTCAGCCAGCTCTGTTAATTGGTGAAGTAGTATGAGCAGGAGAAGGGAGTGGAAGGAAATGCAGAAAGGTCAACTAGCACGCGTCCGGTTTGCTATCCTACGCTGTGGAAAGGGGATTAAAGAATGAAAAGATACGAAAACTTATGCCAACTTCGCACTAGTGGTGCCAAGCCTGAAGCAAGTGCGGAGCTGGACAGCCCTTTTAGATGCGAAGCAGCTTAAGGCCGAGCTCAATCCGGTGGTGGTGGTGGTGGTGTGCGTCCTGACCACCCTTACTGCGCATGCGCAAGCCCTTTGAAAAATACAAAAAACCTCCTCTCCCCCCTCTCTCTCCTCTAGGCATCCCTCCCCGCGGCGACCACACCCCCCACTGTGCATGTGCGTCCCCCTCCCCCTCTCCCTCCTCTCCTACGCTCCCCCCTCTCTCCTCTAGGCATCCCTCTCCGCGGCGTCCACACCCCCCACTGCGCATGCGCGTCCCCCCCCTCTCTCTCCTCTCCTACGCTCCCCCCTTCTCTCGCCTCGCAACGCCGACGCAGGCAGCGTCTGCTAGCGAGCTTCTTGGTTGAAAAAAGCAGGCAGATCCCACGCACTGTGGGAATCGATGTAATGCGAAGCAGCCAGGAAGGAGCAAATCATGCTTTACTTAATTTGCATGTCATGTTTTACATGTTAGGACCTGTCATTCATGTTAGTCATACAGCCACGTCACGCAGTACCAATTTTGGTGTATATCAAGCTAGCGAACTGGACGCAAGCGCACCATGAGCGTGGCATGCAAATGGCGTTGAAGATGACATGCATGCCAGGATTATCAAGTTACCTCCTGCCACTTATGTTCGTCAAACAGTCATGTCACTCAACACCAAATTTGGTGTATATCAAGCTAGCGAAAGGGCCGCGAGCGCTCCATGAGCGTGGCATGCAAGTCATGTCACACATGACATGTCATGACTTCCACATTACCACTTGTCATTTATGTTGGTAATACAGTCACGTCACTCAATCCCAAATTTGGTGTATATCAAGCTAACGAAACGGCCGCGAGTGCGCCATGAGCGTGGCATACAAGTCATGTCGCACATGACAGGTCATGATTTCCATATTACCACTTGTCATTTATGTTCGTCATACAGTCACGTCACTCAACTCCAAATTTGGTGTATATCAAGCTAACGAAACGGCCGCGAGCGCGCCATGAGCGTGGCATGCAAGTCATGTCGCACATGACATGTCATGATTTCCACATTACCACTTGTCATTTATGTTGGTGATACAGTCACGTCACTCAATACCAAATTTGGTGTATATCAAGCTAACCAGACGGCCGTGAGCGCGCCATGAGCGTGGCATGCAAGTCATGTCGCTCATGACATGTCATGATTTCTATATGACCACTTGTCATTTATGTTGGTCACAGAGTCACGTCACTCAATCCCAAATTTGGTGTATATCAAGCTAACGAAACGGCCGTGAGGGCACCATGAGCGTGGCATGTAAATGATATTGTACATGACATGCATGTCATTATTTGCATATTACCACCTGTCATTTATGTTGGCCATGCAGAAATGTCTCATCATACCAATTTTTGGATATATCAAGTTAAGAAAACGGTCTCAGGAGCACTACGGCCATGGCGTGTAAATCATACTTTTCATGACAAGTTAGTCATGTTTTTCATGATATGACCAGCCATTTATGTTCGTCATACAGTCATATTATGCCATGCCAAATTTCGTATAAATACCATTAACGATACCGCCAGTAGAGCACAAAGTCGTAGGCGGCTAGATAGATAGATAGCTAGATAGATACGCTCAAAGTCGCCGAAGTTCGCTAAGAAATGCTTCGCATTTAAAACCTACTGTTCGCGCTGCACAACCGTTCACTGGCCACCCCGTATATACAGGCACTGGATCTTGACCTGCAAGGTAGTGCCGGTGGGAGATTTCTCCTGTGCGTTGTTGAGCAATAAAAATTCGCAGCGTGCGCGTTAAATAAAACCGGACTGCGGGTCTCTATGTCCAATCGGAGTCTTCTGTCTCTCATTGCCCATTAGCAACGATTGGCATGTTCCAGTAGGAAACACCGGTCCATCACTGCGTGCTTTGCGCCTCCCCAGGTTTCTCTCCTGCGCAACGCCGCGATGAGCGCCAGCGTCAACGTCGCCGCCAGTGTAAGCGCTAGCGTCCGCTGCTTCGCATCTACACATGGTTCCCTTTAGCGGGAGAAGGTGTAATTTTTTTTTGTTTATGTTCGGTCTTCTCTTTCTTTCCTCCTCTCTTTCTTTCTTTTTGTATTCACCAGTTTTCTGCCTTTTTTTTCCCCTCTATTTCTACTTATTCCTATTTTTCTTCCTATTTCTCACTTTCTTTCTCTCTCTTAATATTTCTCTCTTGCTCCGTATTTTTTTTTTTTCAATATTATACGTGGTTTTTCCTTCGTTACACCAAGCGAAGATAGCATACGAAGCGTACGACATCGCGGGCCCCTAAAGTACTCCGCACTTAATATCATCACCAAGGCGCTCGAAGAACAAGACGAAAAAGAATTTTTTTTTTTTGGCTGGAGCGTGCGCTCAATACGCTACAGATGGCTATGCTCTATGTGGTTTTGCCTGCGTTAATATCACCATCAAGGCACTCGAAGAACAAGAAGAAGCACAATTCTCTTTGGCGCGAGCGCTCGCTACAGCTGGCTATGCTATATGTGGTTTCGCCTGCGTTACGCCAAGCGACGACGACAGCATAAGATCACAGCACACGACAGCCCGGCCCCCTAAAGTGGTCGGCACTTAATAGAAAGGAGGGAGCACACAAAAATTCGCGTGAGCTGCTACGTCCCATCGCGTTCGTATCTTGAAACATTAATGCGATTATGAGTTGTTGTGAAGTTGCTACATAGCAATGCTGAAGTGTAGACGAGAACCGCAAGGCTGACGAATCGACGTAGCCGATGACGGGCCTTCGCTCAGAAGCGGAACAACAAGGGAAACGATTTGCAAAACATTAACAAACACAAGTTTATACTTGTAGCTGATGAAAGCCTTCGCTGACCATAACCTACTTGCTCGACAGCGTCGAGTGGGGCGACTGCTCTAATAAGGGGCCGGCACGGCCTAAAAGGGGCCCTGAAACACTTTTCTAAGTAACCACAGAATGATGTTATTAAATGAATTTATTGCCTGACGAATCGACCGCCGCCTAAGTTTTTTTTTAAATCCCTCAGGTACGAGCCCACATGACCAGGATTTGGGGACATTTGCACGTAGCTCACTCTCTTGTCGGTGACAGCGGCGGCCTGCCACAACTGAATGGGAAGCAGGCGAAAAAAATCATATCTCATGAAAAAAGCCAGTTATCAAAAACGACTCCCGGTTCTACAAAGCAGAGACTTAATTAAACATTCTGTCAAAATTACAGTGTCGCACTACAAACCACGTGGCTTCCCAGAGTGTTTAATATTTAACAATGGATCTCATGTATTTCCAATGGGGGTGTTCAATTGTCTAGGGAAGCCACAGGTTTTGTAGTGCGATACTGAAATTTCGCCACGGTGTTCCAGTAGGTCTCTGCTGTATAGATCCCGGAGTCGTTTTTGATAACTAGCTTACTTCAAAAGATATGATTTTTTTCGCCTATTTCCCATTCAGTTATGGCAGGATACGGTTGCTACCGCCGAGAGATGGCGCCACGTACGAATGTCTCCAAATCCTGGGAATGGTTACAGAGATTTGTCGCACGCTGTAATTGCTTTCTGCCTTCTCTCGTCCCGACGAGCGCGCTGGAGGTTAAGCAGGGAGGCATGGCACAGGGGAAAGAAGTTACGTCACGCGAGCATCATGGCCTTGAGCACTTTTTCGTTTTTTTTTCTTCGAACGAGCACCTTACTTTCACTGCGATCGCGAGTGCGCGCGAGCACGTGGCGACCTCCCACGGCGGCTTCGCTAACTATACAGCTCACAATGCTCAAATCAGCCAATAACGGTGAATTCGGGTATACGGCGCGGTCGTTTGGTCAAATGGCATCGTTTTTCGAGAGAAGTGAGAATGATTTCTTGCTGACTTTGAAAAGTAATTGTAAATTCTAAGCCGCGTACTTCGCTATAATGTTCGGCTTGCGTGCTCTCAGGAGCCTCGACTACCAATCGGCAACATTTTCTGACCATGCTGAAAAAGTGTTGCGGGGCCGCTTGAAATGACATTTTTTCTCTTGTCACTCGTCGCCTGAACGGCTGCAAGGAAGTTTGTCACACTTCAAAGAAGTCCACCTACGTAGGCGAGGCGTTGACCGTGCGTCGTGAAGCAGCCACGAGACTGCATGGCGCTGTCGAGGACAGTCCAATTCCTAAGCGAAAGAAGCCTGCAGAGTTCTGCTTGCGTGGGTGGGGCATTGACAGTTGTCGTAGACCGGCACAGCACGGCTGAAGACAGACCTATTCCCACGGTGCCGCAGCGTAATTGCGTAGGTGGAGGATTCAAGGGGCCGCCGAAACTCTGGCGGCTGATCGATCTCTCCGAGAGAAGTAGGATTTCGCAAGCGCAGGAACTGTGGTAGAACATAAAGCAGATCAGCAACACTGCCCTTCAAACCTCCGACTGACAAGTTGTCTGTAGAAGACAAACCAATGATCATAGTGCTTTCAGTCGCTGATAAACACAATTCAGGTGTTCATCAACAAACTGAAATCACCATACGCTCAGTCCGTACTACAGGCACCGGATGCTCTTTGTCCAGTACTTGCAAGCCTTCAATAGTCACGTCATGTCTCACGTCTTCTGAGGATCCTTTTTGCCTCACTCGCGTTCACGCCGACGGTCAATTTCATTGTTCGAGGCATGTAAGGCTTCTTAGCGAATTCGATTCATTAGTTGCGAGAAAAGACTCAGCGCGAATTCATTACTCGCATGCTGCGTTTCTCGAAGGCTGACAAGCTAGCGCGAATGCCTTTGACTAGTGGTGAAACACGTGTCAGGGAATTCGCTGTTCATTTCCTTCCTCTCCCCTTCTCCTCCCTGATCTTTCTACTCTCCTTTCCCAGTCTACCGATGTAGCGTAGCCAACCAGACGCTGTTCTGGTTCGCTTCCCTGCCTTACGGCTGTACTTCCTTTCCTTCCGGCTATGAATAGAGGACGGCACGACAAGGACTGCGGCGCTGAAATATGGCCTCGCATGTAGCAACGGGCAAAAGAAATATAGCCTCGCACGTGGCAAGGCGCAAAAGAAATAATTTTCGGTCTTCGGAATGCGCAGCACCAGCAGCTTCCACAAGTCCACCCACTCTGTTATACGCTTTAGTAGACGTAGACGGATGACAAATTTTTCGTTTCCCGAAAGGCGCCTCGAACTAGCGGATTACCTCGGAATTCGTTCGACATCGCGCCGCAGTTGCCTAAAAGTAGGACTGGCGCAGAGCTCACGAGGAGTAAAAAGAAAAAAAAAGAAAATCCGGGTGGCCTACCGCTGTACAGTGTCAGATAAAGCGAGAGCAAATTAATTTTCCCGGGCACAGCCAACGAACGTCGTGAGACTTCGCAGGAAAGCCTCTGCAGCGTTAATTTATAGTCTGTCAGCCCAGCGCAAACGTTCCCTTGTTTGTGTGTGTGCTCATTGCCGCGGTACCGGCTGTACCACATACTCTTTGCAAAAAGTACGGGACACACGAACCATTCCACACCGTACTTGTCTTTATTTCTTTCTCGCTACGCGGGTATGGCGCCTGTTTCGGGCTCCGCATTCACCGACCAACGTTTTCTTTGATTTAGAAGCTCTGGCGCTGTCCTTTTGCAGAAGTGGCGTGGCGTTGTTGCAGTGGTAAGGAAGGAGAACTATGTGGACATTCAGAAATATTAGTTCGTAAGCGCGACGTGACTGAATAACCAGCGGATACATTTCTGCTGCTAATGTGTGGAAGTAATTACTGAGGAGGAAAGATAGCGTTATAGCTGGGAACCATAACAAGGAGGGGAATGACGCTGGCCGACTCTAGAGGAATAGAAGACGTGGTTGCTGAATAAAGAATAAAGTTATAAAAAAGATAGCGTAAGACACAGAGAGTTCGCGGAAAATCTTTACCACCATTGTAATTAACTCGTCTTAATTAAGTGCATAAGGCACCGTGGTAATTTATTGCCTTATTTGCTCACCTTTTCTGCGATCATACCATCCCCCCATTGACCGACTAACCAACCAGACGTTAACCTTGTTAACTTATCTGCCTGTCTTCTTTTGTCTAGTTGTAATCTATCTTTCTCGTTGCGACAGTAACTGTAACAAATGCTAGAGGCACTTTCGCTTCGGCGACGACGTTGTCACTGTTCTTTTCTGTCACAGTATCACCATGCTTACGCCGCCCCCCCCCCACCACCCACCCCCCCTCTTCCCCTGGCGCGCGTAAGCATGGCCACGCGCGCCACACTCTGGCGCACGTATCTCTGCCATGGCCACGTTCAAGACACTTCCAACCCCTGTATGCTCAAACGCTGTCAACCGCATTTTCGATGGCGGTCGCATTTTCCGTGGACGCTAAAATGCTTGAGGCCCGTGTTCTTAGCAAGGTTTGGGTTTGGGCTAGTTGGTGATCCATTAATAATACACAGCGCAAAATGAACAAAGGACGAGAGAAAAGGAACCACAAAGACAAGCGCTGTTCTTAGATTTAGTGCACACTGAAAAACCTCAGGTGGTGGAAATTTCCGGAGCCCTCCACTACGCCGTCTCTCATTATCATATCGTGGTTGCAGGACGTTAGCCCCCAGCGATTTTATCTATCTATCTATCTATCTATCTATCTATCTATCTATCTATCTATCTATCTATCTATCTATCTATCTATCTATCTATCTATCTATCTATCTATCTATCTATCTATCTATCTATCTATCTATCTATCTATCTATCTATCTATCTATCTATCTATCTATCTATCTATCTATCTATCTATCTATCTATCTATCTATCTATCTATCTATCTATCTATCTATCTATCTATCTATCTATCTATCTATCTATCTATCTATCTATCTATCTATCTATCTATCTATCTATCTATCTATCTATCTATCTATCATATTAAAGAAACAAAGCTAAAAGGGAAAGCGGAGCTCAACGCTTCCTATATGGTCCGTGGTCATACGAAGTTAGGCTAAGTGATGAAAAGTTATACGAAGTAACGATAAGTGATTCCTTGTTATACGAATTAATGCCAAGTGATGCCAAGTTCTACGAAGCAACACTAACTGAGACGTTATATGCCAAGTGACGCTAAGTTGCGGGCACGGTATCGATGGTACTCGGTTTCTTTCACATCGAGATGTACTCGGAACCGACGCCTTCTCTCCCGTTCCTGCATTCTCTCGCTGGACGTACTCGGGGTCTCCGGCTCGCCGTCTTCGTTTTGCAGCGGCTTCTTTGGCTAACTGTGCTGGGTCCAATCGGCGTCGACGCTAGCAGTCTCAATTAGCAGCGCGCTGCAATTCTTGATAACCGACTTCCTCGGCAGTGCGAACCTTCTTGGTCTGTATGTCTACTTCCGACGCACCGCCACCGCGCCAGGAGAGCTGTCGGAGAAGTGGGGTGAAAGCTATGCACAGTGCACGGGCGGCGAGTGCGGTTGAGCCGGGATGACGTAACGGTGCATGCGCAGTAGCATGCAGCTGCCGGTAGCCTGGCGGAGCCGTGTCTGTGTCGGGCGAAGCGAGCGCGCACCTGCACCGGTGGTTGCTAGGCATCGCGAGCTGACGTGGTCGCTCGGCGATGCCTAGCAACCACCGGTGATCACAGATCACGCTCGGCTCAAGCAGGTCCGCTGTTAAAAGTAAGAAATACTGCGCATGCTACCATTCCTAGAGGACAACAGTTGAACGTAGGTGAGGTGAAGAAATTGCTCAACACAATGAAACCGATAAGTCGACACGACCGAAAAGAAATCATGAGGCGTAGTGTGAGATGTTCGAATGCCGTAATCAGAGGTGGGATTGAACACAAGGGGGGGGGGGGGTGGAGATATCTGCCCCCCAAGAAGAACCATGAAGCATGTTTGTGCTTCTATAAGCAAGAATAGGACGACGAACGAAACATGGTGTTCTTTTTACTTGCTCTAATAGTCAAAGCATAAAAAGGCACTGACAGGGTGATGGAGGGTTTAAGGTCACGGCAGGTCGGTGCCTTTAAAGGGACACTAAAGGGAAACAATGACTTGGTTTAGATTGAGAAACTGCTCTCTGAGAACTCTAATGACATATGTTTCGCTATCATAAGTTCATCATTAGCGGAGGAAATCAAGGTTAAAGTTTAATTTTTAAATGTCGTGCCTGCCGTCGAAAATTTCAAAATGTATATTTCGTAGTTTCGCGGCATTGGCTCGATGAAATTTTTTTGAAACTTCGTATGCTAGGTCTCTGGCACCCACAGATGACAATTTAATTCAGTTTTATTGATTAGAAGCTACGTAGGACCCAGTAGACGCCTTCAAAATCTATGACGTCACGGTGTTTGGTGCGGGAATCTCAAGGTGGCGTCTCCACCCGCATTTTCTTTTCGCGCGTTTTCTCGCTTACCAAGCGTCGTGTCGCGGTAAGAGTGGTGTTTTCGGGATTCGTGAAATTGTGCTTTACTAACACGCGAAAATTTTTTGCTCGTTAGTGTCGCTTTAATGCGGCCGTATTTCGTTTTCCACATTTCGTTGGCTGCTCTCTTTGTTCAGTACGTCTATGTTCATTCAAATCAATCAATCAATCAATCAATCAATCAATCAATCAATCAATCAATCAATCAATCAATCAATCAATCAATCAATCAATCAATCAATCAATCAATCAATCAATCAATCAATCAATCAATTAATTAATTACCCAAGTTAGCACTCTGGATACAAAGGGTCTACGAGCGATATTAGACAAACTGCCCCTCCTGTTGCTAAGGGAAGTTGCTGGCCTCTGCCGTGTTAGTTAAATGAACCCCGTAAGCTGTCGCAGTAGAAGATGGTAAAAAAACGCGCCGGTGGAATCGGCTTAAAGGATTTGGTACGGTGACAAATAGCCGCGTTCCACGCAAGGCTAAATTCCTCCGGGACTCATTACGTTGCACGCGATGAACCAGCTGGGCGCCCTCTCTGCAGGCAACACGAACATAAGCTTACAACGAAGCAAACATCGGCTTTGTGGCGTTTAGCTTAACAAAATGTCGTTTTGTGAACACTTCATTCCACTGCCACTGGAAACCAACACTCGGGTCCTATCACCCGCAGAGCAGGATTCTTTTCCAAGTTTTAGCGTTACCATTTTCTTTTTTTTATTTCGCTTATTTCCCGTTTCCCCTAACAAAGGCCAGCATGCTGTCGGATTCTGCAGTAAGCTGTGTCCCTTCTATTTCTTTGCGTGTACTGAGAACGTAACGTCTGCTGCAGACCGATAGTACCGTGGTAAACAGAACATTTTAACTCCTACCAGCAAATCATAAACTGCATTCTCTTGTATGGAATTTGGAGCAGCGTGTGCACTCTGTGCTAGGATTTCGCATGCCAACTAGACTGTGCATAGAAGCGAGGCCGCACTTTGTATCCTAGCTGTTTCTAAGGGTTACATTTGCGAAGTATTTTGTCTTAATGATCGGAATAGCCAACCATTCCTTGGCAAATGATGATGATAATAATAATAATAATAGTAATAATAATAATAATAATAATAATAATAATAATAATAATAATAATAATAATAATAATAATAATAATAATAATAATTATTATTATTATTATTATTATTATTATTATTATTATTATTTCTGCAGTTCTACGCCCCAAAATCTCTATATGCTTGTGAGGAACGCCGTAAAGGAGGGCTACGAAAATTTCGATCATCTGGTGTTCTTTCACGCGCACTAAATCACACAACGTGCAAACAACTAGCAGTTTGCTTCCATTGAAATGCTACCGCCGCGGCCGGTATCGCACCCGCGGCCTTCGGGTCACCAGTGAACGACAGCAGTGGCGGCTAGGAGATTCTCCAATGCGTTTTGTGTTACTGTCCTGGCTGCAACTTTCCTGCCCTGGCGTAACCTTAGATAGCTTGTTGCAACTGTTTCTGGTAGTGTGCTGGAGACAAAGGAGAGTATTATACGTCCTGTGGGAAGTTCCTTATCATTGCGCCTGATTTGGTTCTTCGTACGTGTTTGACCTTTTCGCCCTTCGACCCGTTCTAGATCGGCAAGATCCAAGAGCTCTTCTTGTCATACAACACCCTTCACGGTGTTCATTGTCCTGTATGCGCTAACGGAGATCGGCCAATTCCCAAATGCCACGAGGCTGGTTAGTTTGTCATATTGGGACTTGTCTTTAACTTCAATTAACATGATCCACTGGTCATCGCGGTTGCCTTGTAGCTGCTTTCGATGGCTTCAGAGATGCATCTTGAGACTAAGAACGGGGAAATGTTCGTTACTTTCTTGTCTGTATTTTCAGAATAGATTACCGTGGTACTTGGAAAATGTCCCTTTCTTTCTGTGGAGGAATTCAGTGTTCACATCTGTGCGATACCTTTTCGGGGGGGCGATCAGTTCAAAAATGGGTTCGGCGATCCCATGGAATGAGCTGATTGTTCGGCAGCCATGCCAGTCGCCCCCCACCGAGCCCAACAAAGGGACGCAACGGGATGCAAAGGAAACGCAGACGCCAACTATATACATGACCGCTGTAACCAACTATGGTTTACCCTAGGTAGTATAGCCACACGAGGTTAGTGCTTGCCGCCAAGAAGTAACTAGAAGATAGAAGACAGGAAAGATTGAAATTGACAGAAAAAGACGAAGAAAATGCAGGGAGAGAGAGTCAGGAAAAAGCGACTGCCGATTTCTCCTGGATGGGAGATTTCTCCCGTCTACGTGAGGGTGGGGCCAAAATGGCGCGTTGCGTCTGCCGCGGGGCCCTATAGGTCCAATCACCCGGCATCGGCTTAACACCGAGGATCTCCTATTGGCTGGTCCCGGTAAGCCACGCACGGTGGGGCATGAGAAGAGGCGGAGACACGAAGAACAAGTGCAGAAAGAGATAGAGGGAGAGAAAGGTAGAAAGAAAGAGAAACAAATGAATATATAGAAAGAAAGGGAAGAAAGAGAGAAAAGGACAGAAGGTGATAGAATGACTTCAGAGAGAAAGAAACGGAGGACATTAGAAAAAAAAAACAGAAAGAATAATAGAGAGAATGAAAGGGAAGAGAGTAAGATATAGAAAGACACCGAAAGAAGTTTAGAAAGCGATAAAAAGAAAGGGACACAAAAAATAGACAAAACAGCGTTAGCCTAACCATTTATTGTTTAGTATAGTAAGCGGTGGCAAAGAGAAAGGTGAGAAGTCAAAAGCCAAGCCAAGCCAGGGGCAGCTAGGCGCCCACAAACTCTGCTGTGACCCAGCCTTGCGTGACTTAGTGCAAGTGGCGCCAATTTTTTACTCACTATTTTGCGTTATACCTTCCTTTCATCGTCGAAGAACATAACGCGCCGCACCCTCGTGCCCCTGGGCACAAACGTAATTTTCGACGAAGAGCCAAAGAAACTACCGTCTTGAAACGTGCCTCCCTAAAAATTCCAAAATTGGCGTAGGGAACGTAAGGAGCGATTCTATCCCGCGCTAGGGAGCCCCAAGTTTTTTCATCCTCACATTCAACTCCCAAAAACACGCGCCTCTCACTGAACTCTTGGACGCGTTCCGGTGCACGGCTTGTATGAACAATTTGTCCATATTTGTTTGCCTCAACCTGACGTGAAGTGAACCCGCGTTGACAGCACCTTTCAAGCAAGTGAAGCACAGTAACTCTGCGGTCGATGCAAGGTAATGCTCTGCTTCACACCAGAGAAACTTTTCATCAAACAAAAAATAATGTTCAGTGCTCCTTTAAGTCCGCCCTCTGTAATAACAGTGACTGCAGCGCGGGCTGGAAAAGCTAGTGCTTTTATTGTTTCTATTTTTTCGAGAGATACAGGAATGACATTATGGCATGTACACTTGCTAGCGTTAAATCGCTGCAGCATACTGCAAGCCATATTAGTAGTCGTTACATATAGGGCCCCATTGTAGAGGTCTGTAACTGTAAGCTTACAAACTGTACAAAAATGAATAGCCAATTTGCTGCTGAGTCAGTGCAGATTTATTTGCGTAATCCCATGGACAGCGATCAAATCAGCTGCAGTTCTGACGTAGTATCAGTTTATCAGCATTCAACTGCTCTGGTTAGCTGGCCATGCACGCGAAATCAACGTTGCACAGTACTGCGACTACGATGCGCGCGTCCTCACGGCTCCTGACAAAAATGCCCGACATCTCGGGCGCAGGCTTTTAGGCGAGAGTAAGAAGTTTGCCTTGAAGGCAATAGCAGGTAGCCTGCCCCGGAGCGCCAAGTAACAACGTCTCCGTCGGGGACACGCTGCCACAACAAAAGGCAGATAACGCTAACATAACTTCTTCCGTCTCTTCGCGAAGACATCTTACGTCTTTTAGACGGAGTTTCTGCATACCGAAGAACGTAGAAGGAAAACGCCAGGCCTGCGCGGAACAAGCAGCACAGCGAAAGCTGCAGGAAAGACCTTTGTAGAGCACCTCGTAAACTATCTTGGCGCAACTACTACAGCTACATTTGCAAGGTACCCACTACGCCACCAATCATCATATTGTGGAGTTTGGAGGCGCCCACTATGGCATTATTCAGCATTCCTCCTAACACTAACCATCGGTGGAAGGCCGCACATCCTACGTAAGCTTCGGTAATCAAACATGTCAGGCACGCTGGGAAAATTATCAGTATTTCCCTACAACAGCTTATTGCAAAGGAAAAACATTAGCGTAATAGCATGCTGTGGAAATATGGTCAAATTACATCGAGCACATTCGACGTTAAAAAGAAAATGCAACGCGAAAGACACCATAAAAGCTGTCCAAGTGATCTGGGCTCCGCTGCTTACTACAGATGTATGCAAATTACCGGCACTCGTTCGGGAGCACTAACCACTCTCAGATAGGAAAATGCATCACGAAAACACCTGTTCAAGCATAAGCACTAACAAAGCAAATGACATAAATCGCTACGAAAATGGGGCCGCACATGACGGAGATTGCATTGAAATAGCACACTGGGGAATTTCAACACAACCTACAAAGGAAAAAGGAAAGTAAAATTGTCTGTGAGCATTAAATAATTTAATATTCACACATGTGTGACTGCTCACCTTTGAGAACGCGGAACTTAGTGATATCAGTAGTCTTGGGGTTCCCAAGGATTACTGATGTCAGTGGTCTTGGGGTTCCCAAAAGAGTGTTCCACACTCACCGCCATCGCTACTGGCGGCGCTGACTAACACTCCCAAGTTTAAATGCACATATATACCCCGTAAAGTAACCGCCGCTGTAGCTCAGTTAGTAGAGCATCGGACGCGATATTCGAAGGTCGCGAGTTCGGTCCTTGCCAGCGGCAGGTTATCTTCCCTGCTAAATTTCTCTCTTCACATTCACATTACATTTACCACTAATAACATCCCCTATACTTTCCTTGGCATCATTGCCAGTGTAGGGTAGCATACTGGTCCCTCTAGACTGATTAACATCCCTGCCTTTCCTTTCTCTCGTGTTCGTTCCTTCCTTGTCTGTTCGTTCACATTAATATTGTGTCTAACAAAGAAACACGAGCTCTTAAATTTCCACTTTTTTCCTTCATTCACAGCGAAGGTCTCGTTCTGGCAAACTTGATGCCTTCAGGTAGTATGCGAGGGATTATTGGTCAGCTGCCAGTTTGTATTAAGTTCACGTGCTACTTGACGCCAACAGGCAGAAAAAGAGTGTTTCACACTCATCGTTGGAGCTATTGGCGACGTTGACTAACACTCCTAAGTTTAAATACACATATACACCCCATAAAGCAAAAGTGGAGGGGGGGGGGGGGGCGCTGTGGCTCAGTTGGTATGGCATCGGACGCGTTATTCGAAGGTCACAGGTTTGGAACCTGCCAGCGGCAAGATATCTTTCCGTCCACTTTCTTTTCTGCACATTTACATTACAGTTACTACTAATAACATCCCTATACTTTCCTTGCAAACATTGTTAGTTCTCATTTGTATTGTGTCTAACAACACAAACCGAGCCTTTAAATTTCCACTTTGGTGAAATAAGTCTGCATCGAAAACAGAGCGTCTCTGCGGCGATGCCGCACTTCGGGTATATCCTCTTTACAAATGGCCACGCTGTTTATAACGTTGTTGTGTTTTCTCGACATAATTGATTGCTGCATATCTTTGGAACTTCCTGTCATCGCGTGCGTCTCATTACACGGGGCAAGTTTTAAAAAAAATATCACATGTGAACCCTCTTCCTCCCGCCTCTTCTGAAAGCAAACTGCCGGACCACTCTTAAATAATGTTTTTTTTTCATTTATTCAGCGGCACTGTTGTGGTGTCTTTGCTGGATTTTATGTTTGTTTGTATATTCGGTAGTATGTTAGACGGCTCTTTCGTTTCGTTTGTTGATTTGTCGCTGAACATTACTTTAGCTACACGGCACTCCCAATCATACTAGAAAAAAAATCGCCATGAAATATGTAAGGCTTTTTTAAATGGTTCCAACTTGCTAGTCGCACGAGCAGTGAGTGACACTTGCGTTTCTCTTCTAAACACTTCCGGCCAAACACCTACTTCCGGTTTCCCGAATATTTGGATAATGTGTTTTAAAAAATAAAAATGATACGAATTCGATGGTTTTGGTTCAAGTTATGAGTTATATTTCATGCATACGATATCCGATAATAAGTTTACTAATGATAAGTGCCAATTAACCACTAGGATAACTAATGACAACTAATTTAATGAGTTTGTTAAAAGAGCAGCCACTTTTGTCGCGGCAGCTGTTCTTGTTGGAGTCCCTGGCGGACCAGATCTGAATGACGCGCTTCTTTATACGTTGCCTCTGTGATTTGATTCGGCAGCACGAAAAACGTGGAGTTAACGCACGGAATACAAGGGACGGGCGGGAAAAACTTTATTCCAAGAAGCATCTACATGGTTGCCGACCCGGGCTCAAGCTACCCGGGCATTAAAGCAATAATAATTGTTGGGGTTTAACGTCTCAAAGCCACCATATGATTATTAGAGAGGCAGTAGTGGTGGGTTCCGGAAATTTCCACCACCTGGGGTTCTTTAACGTGTACCTAAACCTAAGTACACGGGCCTCAAGCATTTTCGCCTCCATCGAAAATGTGGCCACCGTGGCCGGTATTCGATCCCGCGACCTGTGGGTCAGCATTCGAGCACCATAACCACTAGACCACCGTGACTAGTCCCGGTCATTATGTGGGGTGAGGCATAGCGTTCCCCACCGGTGCCTGGGCCCGCTGGCTTGCCCACAATTGCTCGTGTAGATCCGAGCTATTCAGAGCGCTTCGCCATCGCTTCTCGAGAAGGTCCGGTTCTATCTTGTCCTCTCTGTATACTGCACTGATCTATGTGCATTTCGATAACGTATGTGTCATGTATGCGTGCTGGTACTTGCCGAGGTTGTAGCTCGCTTCTGGGTATTGTTCGAAGTTCAATCTGTTCCGTACGATGGGAACCATACGAAGCGCACTCGGCCTCGTATGGTTCCCTTTTGCAATCTGCTCCAACCTAACACTGGTTCGAGCAGCGGAACTGGAAACGATGGACACAGAGATAACAGACATGGACTTCGCTTACAGCGACATCTTTGTGTTTTTTCCTCTTTGTCCCTCGTTTTGAGTTCGGCTGCTCGAACAAGTGTTAGGTATGCACCAACTAGTTCCATTGAATACGATTTTCTCCGATCTATTTCTTGAGGTCTATCTTGTTGTTTCTGCGGTCGTGGGTACGCTTCTCTTCGTTGTTTATAGCGTGTCAATATGTCCTGGTACAACGGGGCATTCGGACAACATCGTGTGAGTGTCCCTACCAGACACCAAAGTCAAACTTATGGGTTGCCTCCACTTTTTTAACAGGCAGGATGTTTAGCAAAAATAATTGTAAGTCGATCCGGAAACCTATCATAATCACAAATGGGTAGTGGGTGTGTGCAATAAACCACAAGCTTGTACTTACATTTCGGTAAACATTAAAAAAACATCACGCGAACAAAACTGACCTAGAATCCCCCCACTAAGACATGCCCTAAAATCATATACTGGTCCTTACACGTAAAATCTCGTAAATTAGTGGTATGGTTATAAGTGAACTGTTAACAATGTATTTTATGATGCGTAGTTACCATATGACCTACCATAATCTTTGACTGGTTAGCCACTAGACGTCTTTCTTGTGAAACTTAAGCCGGTTTCACATCCGGTTTCTTAACTTATATTGGAAAAAAAAGACGGGGGGCGAGTGGGGGGGGGAGGTTGGAGTAACGAAGGGAAGCAAGAAACTAAAGCAAAAACAAATAAAAAGTTAAATAGCTGTCCGATATGCCTACTTTCAACGCTCCACGAAAGATGGGTGATGGATCAGGGAGGTTATAGGGGACATTATCTGTAGTCTTTAACCATAGTGTAGTAATTGTGCAATAAGCCAAAAGCAATCAAACTGGATGAAGAGGAAACCTTTGTGGCGGCAGGAACCGAACCTGCAACCTTCGGTCAACGCGTCCGATGTTCTACCAATTGAGCTACAGGGCACTCATTTTCTCGTCCACTTTCCTGGGTATTACCAGATTCCTTCAAATCTTCAAAAGGTTTGAAGCACTCTGGTACTGCTGCGCATTTAATCCTTGAAGTTTTAGCCAGCTGATGCGTTACAGTGTCTGTTAAGACAATAGCTGTTAGAGGCAGCTAGCGTGTTAGGGCACTGATATCATGTATATACCATTAATAGCGCCATTAGTAGAAGCAGCACTGAAGAGGATGCCTTACACAGATTGTCATCGGAAAGAAATATTACTGATAATAAATAAATGATGGCAATAATAGCCATGCCTAAAGCTAAGAATAAGCAATCATAGATATCCAAAGTATTGCACAAAAATGTTTCACAAAGCATCAGGTTAACATAGAATTCAGCGTCTAGCCTAATTGTAAGTATGACGATGGACAGGGAATTGAAGCGATGTTCGTGGCGTTAAATATTGTTAAACGCATTTAATATAATTACGAAATAACGCAGGAAGTCATCGCTGTGTCGGTTATTCGATGCCCGGGAAGTTCTGAAGGAACATCGCCTCTTATTCGTCTCTTATTGGAGGTAGGAATATGCTTGCGTTATACGATTATATGCAACTGAAATGCCTAAAGAAAATGCTCAGAAAAAAAAAACAAAAAAAAACGTCAGTGTAAACTGAGCTGCCAGTCTACAATGCTCCACAAATCAGGTGACACCTTTTTTATAGGAACCGCCCAAGTATAAGAGAAAGGTTTCCCTCCATGTCAGCAGTTAAAGCTTATAGACAGAATTATCTTCCAGCCCGAGTCTTCGAATACGTAGATAAGCGCAATTAAATTGTGGCGAAAACGTTCAAATCTGGAAAACTTGGTCTTTTAGGCAACTAAGAAAAATATTTTTGCTACTATGATCACCAGATTTAGTATTAGACTTAAGTGGGCCTTGCCTAATCTGTGCTAATTAGGTCACATTAGTAAGAAATAAGTGGTCGCAGGCATCTGAACATAAAGTGCATGCAAATGTTCAAAAAAACTTGTAATACATCAACTTAGAAATCTTTCTGGTAATCCCCGTTATAACGTCACTACGTCGACTCTTTTTTCCTAAGTTCCAACGTTAGATTATCGTAAATTAAGTTAGGTAGACGTAAGAACTCAGACATCATTATTTCTAGTGAAGGGTCTTAAGATTAAGCTTTCAGAATGAGCTTTCACTTTTACATTCGCACTTTGCAAGTCTTTAAAGCTACAGCCTTTCGAAGATTTAAAGCTGCAGTTCGAAGATTGAACTCAATGTAGCATGTACCGCCTGAAGTATAAGTACCAGCCACCATGAAAGGGTACTTATGTTAATCACGATGCCGCTAACAGAAATACATATAAAAGTTAGAAATATATTTACGGGATAAAACGCAGATTATATTGAATGAACTCGCCTTATAATGTACTCAGAAAGTAAATCTGAAAGGCTGTTGAAAGTTTTGAATTTCCTAGTGCAATTCGTTACACGAACTACCTAAACTCGCTAAATAAACAATATTACGAGCACGAATCATACAACTCTAAGTGCGCTACAAACAGATGCCAAAGCTTTCTAAACCACATTGAGAAAAAAAACATAGCGGATGATTTGATAACGTCAATATTCAGTTGATGCAAATGTCACAGTGCTTACAGGCGTTTGGGATTGGTCGACTCCCAACTACCATAACTGTCTTTTATACAGGAGGTCCCGATACAGTCTCTGACCATAGGAGCTCCTTCCGTGTACTAAATTCCTGGAATAATACCCAACTTGTAGTTAGAGGATTCCGAATTCTGATGACATAAATTTAAGCGATAGCTTATGTTTAAGCGTTGTGTATACCACTGACATGGTCAGCTTGAATTGTAACAATTTGGGCAGTTTAAAGTAATTTATTTTATATGTTTTCTCGTGTTAAACTCCCCATGTGATTATGAGATACGACGCAAGGGAGGGCTCCAAAAATTTGAAACATCTGGTGTTCTTTAACGTGCAGTATCATCAGAGAGCACTCGGGCCTCAAGCATTTCACCTCTATCGAAACGCGACCGCCATGGTTGGAATAGAACCCACGACCTTTAGGTCAGCAGCTGAGCAGCGTAACGAGCAGTTCAGTAATTGAAATTTGCATTTCTTCATTGATTTACAGAATTGTAAACTGCATAGCATCGTTGCGAAAATTTTGAAGTTTTTAAATATCTCAACCAAAACGAGAGAAAAATCAACGATGGCAATATTTCGTAAGCACACTCAAGATGTCTAGTCGGAATACTAGAACATTCACGGTTTAGATTTTTATAGTTCGTCATGTTTCCTGAAATAAAAAAGCAAACGCCTTGCCCTCCCACCCGCTAGCTCACCCTCCTTATCACCCTGTTTTTTTTTTCTTAGTACACTTCTTTATTTCTAACTTGAAGTCACTACCCAATCAGACTAGATGGCTTTAAATAAAAAAAAATCATTAAGCGATTTAAATCAGGCACAGGTCATCCGAAACAGGTTACAAAAAGTTATCTCGCGAAAGTCTCAGATTACCCAAGCGTCAAACCACACAGGCATGACAGTGCACGTTCTTTTTGTGATGAGACAGATTTCTCAATTTTTCCTGTTTAATTCTGTCATTAACAGCCACCGAAGATCCGACACATTTTGCCAAAGAGAAAACCAAAACGAAAAATACCAGACAGTACAAAGTCGCCGGTCCGTAAAACAAAGTACACTAAAAAAAATCTGCTCATCAGGGAATGTCAAGCTATTTTTTTCTTTTGTTACCTAAAAGACGGATGAGACAGAATTACAGTAAAAGCGCTAATGGTCGCTGTCTCTCCATTTCAAACTGTTATGTCTGAGACGCTGAGAAACCTCGGTTAAAGTAGTAAAGATGGAGTAAACGAGAAACATGATTGGCCACCGGAAACCACGAAGCGGCACGAAGAAACAAGCAGGAGCAAGTGCAAGACCACAAGTGAATGCGTTAATGCCGAGAACACTCTGTTTTAAACGCAAAAAAAAGAAAAAAAGATGCAGGTGAAAGGTAAAACCTGAATGGTCGCCCGAAAACCACGAAACAACACGAAGATGCTGGTAAGAGCCAGTGCAGCTGGGGCCACAAGTGCGTTAATGCCAGCCGCACGCGAAGCGCAAGATCCCTCTTGGGAGCGCAGCCTTCCGAGACGGCAGGGTGGTGATGGACGTGCACGTGGACGTAACCAGTTAAAGGCAAATGAAATGTCAAAGTCTCTCGAGACTGCTGCTGAGGCACCAAGTTTGAAACACGAAGATGGGCTCGACGATGAAAGGACGAGGTGCTTAACGTCGCTTGCCGTCAAGATATTTGAGCCGCGCTGTCTGACGTCGCACGCCTGGGAACGTCGCGATGATGATTCCTGTTTTTGTTTTCTACTTCTTTTTTTCCCCTCACATTTCTTGTCTCGCGTAAGAGATGTCACGCTACTGAGAAACCCAAGTGCGCTGCATGAAATACAATACAGAAGCGGGGACGGCGGAGCTTAATCTGCCAGATAATTTCTCGCCCCCAAAAAAATTGGTATTCATGCTTTCCTTGTGCTTTTCTTACTGACATTTTGATGATTTAGAACGAGCTGCCACTGTGTAAAAAATCACGCCATATCCACGAAGTGAATGATGATGAGTGGGCGAAGCTCGATCGTTTTCATCCATGGCAGAAAGAGAATGTGTGGTCTGGAACGCGCTTATACTTCATGGTCATCAGCGTCATCGTCATCGTTATCACGTGTAGTGGGTACATTCCACAATACTGGAACGCGCTTATACTTCATCGTTATAACCTGTAGTGGGTACATTCCACTATACTGCGTCATCGTCATCTTTATCACGTGGAGTGGGTACATTCCACTATACGTGGCTATCTACCTAGTACTACTGCTACTACTACTACTACTACTACTTCCACTACTACTACTACTACAGAGGAGGGACAGACCCACACCCTTAGGAGCTTCGCCCCTAAAATTTATGCAGTTGCACCTCAACGTTAAAGCTGTACGAAGCGCGGAGCACTGATTCCCCTGTCCTTCAATGACGTTGGCGTTCGACGGGTAAGCCCGCACTTTCGTTTCAACCGTGTAGCCCACTCAACATCCATGGCGGGAAATGAGACGTTCGTTATTGACGCAGCGGTGCTCTCTCCTCGCCTTCTTTCCCTTTCCTCCTTTCCCTCCTCTTCACCCTGACATTACTCCTCACCGACCCGCTTTGTTTTACTATACACGGCTATGCTGTGCTTCACCCTTCCCCTCCTCACCCATACAACACTTCTCTTCATCTTCACTTTCATTTCCCACACCCATGCTATACTATAATACACAAGCTAAACTATCATTTGTACTCCTCCTTGTTGCTTTCCTCCTACCCTCAACCCTACACTCCTACGCCCTACACTCCCCCCTGTGTACCGGGTGTTCAAAGTTAAGCTTTATGGTTTTATAAAATTCAGCACTGGGAAGAACAAGAAAACCACCTTTCCAGATAACTTATACAACCAGGGGGGACACGCAATGAGACAATAATTATCGCTTTCAGGTGCCCAATTAACTCAGATTCAATAATTAACTTTTTAGTGATTGCAGCAAGAAAGCATGTTTGTATTGAAAAGTTTGAGGCAGTCGCATTTATACACAGTTCCACTTGAAAGAATCCTTCTAGCATGTCTGTGCTCCGAGATATCCCGCTGCAAAGTTTAATTGTGGTTTACCTGATTACGCATGCAAGACAGTCAGCGGTGGCGCGAACTCCTTCCCGGTGGGCCGTGGCAGTTGCGTGCGTCGTTTAGTCTGATAACGGGTCGAAGGCACAGGCAAAGATGATAACGGTTACCCTTTGCTACTGGCTGGCGATAGCAAGCAATGACTGTTCGTCACATCGGGGAGGAACATTGCGCTGATCCACAGCGCCCTGCATGCGTAATCAATTAAACTTTGCAGCGGGATATCTCGGAGCACAGACATGCTAGAAAAATTCTTCCAAATGGAACTGTGTATAAACGCGACTTCCTTCAACTTTTCAATATAAACATGCTTGCTTGCTGCAGTCACTAAAAAGTTAATTATTGAATCTGAGTTAATTGGGCTCCTGACAGTGATAATTATATTCTCACTTTGTGTCCCCCCTGGATATATATGTTATCTGCAAAGGTGGTTTTCATGTTCTTCCCAGTGCCGAATTTTAAGAAAAGCATAAAGCTTAACTTTGAACACCCGGTATAGCGTAGCCATGCAGGGAGGCCAATCGGAAGCTTTTCTGGTTAGCCTCCCTACCTTCTGCCGTTCTTCCTTATTTCCTTCAAATATCAAATATCAAAAATTATTATGCCTAAGGGCACACTTTCGAAAAAAAAAAAAAAGCACTGCGCGAGTATCGAGGAATGCGAGCTGAAAATGAGGCGCACATATAATGAATATCTCCGTAATTACACACGCAGTCAGATATTGTATTTTAATTAGTGTTTTCAGCATTTGCATGGACATTCTCATTGAAAATCTCAGCATTTTCATGGATGTTCCAAGAATGCACGATCTTTTCAATCTATTTACGCGAGCTCTCTTAAAATCTTTAGAAGACATTCTGAGACGTCATTAGGCTGTGAATTCCATCTTGCTCCTTCGAACCTCTCCTTCCTTTCAGGACTCGTAGCAGCATTTCGCACATCGTACAACGTTGAGAGGTAAAAGTACGAAATGAATACCAGGCCGGTCGTTTCGAATCGCTTAGCTTCCTCGAACTTCAAGTCAAAAGAATAATGTCAATTTCTTAGAAAGCCAGAAATCGTCCCGAGAAATCCCATTATAGGCACCGAACCATTTAGCAAAAAATAAGCAAGAATATATTTTCTTTCTAAAGCTGAAGGGAAGTCGGCGACGAGGATTTTTGTCCTACAACTAATGTTTGACATTCCACAGCATTGTATAGCTCAAATATCACATTAGGGTGGATTTGCGATTTAATGTATAGTTAGTCAGTACATTCGTATAATTGGCTCGATTAGCACATGCAGAGTAGTCGCAGCTAAATTGAGCTCGAAAGAAAAGCTCCGCGCACGCTAAGCGAATGAGGGTTTCTAAATCATCCGGCAAAAGCTAACATGCTGGCTGTATTGCAGCAGTTGATATGATCGCGGACAGTTCCTTTTGTATCAAATCTGATAGCGACGTCATGTGAAGTTCTATATAAACCAAACAAATTAGAAATAAAATGCTGATTAACCTATTAGTTCTTTATTGGTGACGGCAGTGTCTGTATGCGTGGGTTTGTGAGTGAGTGAGTGAGTGAGTGAGTGAGTGAGTGAGTGAGTGAGTGAGTGAGTGAGTGAGTGAGTGAGTGAGTGAGTGAGTGAGTGAGTGAGTGAGTGAGTGAGTGAGTGAGTGAGTGAGTGAGTGAGTGAGTGAGTGAGTGAGTGAGTGAGTGAGTGAGTGAGTGAGTGAGTGAGTGAGTGAGTGAGCGAGCGAGAGCGAGCGAGCGAGCGAGCGAGTGTGCGCTTGTGTTCAGCCCTTACCGTAGTTCGGAGCTTTTCGCGATGAAATGTGAAGATTACGTTGGGCCGCAGCAATGAACGGACCGAATGAGTTTTCGAGGAAACCTTACCATTTCTATATATTCAAGCTGCGCAGATTAAAAAATAATTTTCTTCCGTCTCTCTGACGAAGCCTCATTTCATGGTTTTAACCATCTAGGTTACGAACATCGACATTTGTGCGTGAAATATACCTACGATGTATTTTACCTGAGAAATCACATTGCATATTTCTGCGAGAACTATTTGAATTAACTTGTTTAAGCTTCACGTCCAGTGATCATTCTCAGAGGATTCTCCTTTGGCACCGCAAACATAGCATGATGACTTTAAGGATAAAAAATAAATAAGGTTTTTGAACCGATTCTCTCACTATAACAAATAACTCAATGCGAATGTTACCGAAATCGCGAGCAAAGAAGTCTTTTTTAAATACAAAAAAAAAATGAGCTCCTTGTGTTTCTTTATTATTATCTTTCTTTCTTCATCTCTTTCTTTTTTTCTCTGCCTGCTTTTTTTATGTCTCTTTTGTCTGCGCCTAATTCTATTTCTTTCTTTCTCTATATATATATACATTTCTTTCTAGTGGTGTCATGCGAAGCCTGTGTGATGTCACGCTGATAGCGCGGATGCTCATTGCCTTATAAGCGCGGTGAGCCGGGCGCTCCGTGTTCTTTTCTGGCTCAGCCTTCACGCATTGATAAACCGTTTACATTGTTCGCCACTCATGGCCACTCAGGCTCTGCCTCGTCCCTCGCGCCTAAAACATTTCACTTTCTCGCTCTTTCTCTCTTTCTCTTTCTTCCCTTTCTTCTTTCGCTCTCTCTCTATTTCTCGCTTCCTCTTTCTTTCTATCTCTTTCTCTTTCTTCGTATATAGTTCTTTCTCATTTTATTTCTATCTTTCTTTCTCTTTCCGTGTTTCCTCGTTTTGTTTCTCTCTATTTCACTCTTTCGCTTTCCTTCAAACCTATGCTTTACTCTCTCCTGTCCTCCTTTCCTTCGTACTCATCCTCACATCTCTCTTCTTCACCATGACTTTACCTTTCGCGCCCCCCTTGGTATACTACACCATAGACGGCTATGTTATGCGCTGATAGCGTGCCTGGATAGCCCAGTGCTTACGATGCTCGCCTTGGAATCGTGGCTACGCGGCTTCAAATGCCACCTCACCAAGAATTTTTTTTCTGCCAAGAATTTCTCTCGTTGTCTTTTTTCCTCTCTCTAAACTTGTTCTATCAGCAATTAGATTTATTGCATCTCACGTCAGACAAATCGCCGGAGAGATTACGTTTCTTTTTTTTTTTTTTTTTTTTTTTTTTTTTTTTTTTTTTTGGAACGAAACCAGATGAAGACGAGGAAGGCAGAAGATAGCGCGTGCCGGTTCATGCTGATTATGATAATTATCTATCGACGCGAAGCGGCATAACGAGAAGTCAAACAGGTGCGCATACGCCTGTCCCCTTTGCAACTATGTTCTTGGGGAAAGGGATTACAGGATCAAAATAAAGAAAGAAGAAAAACGAAACTACTACCAGCGTGGACAGTGCGTATACCTGTTGCTTATATGGCTCGATTGATCGCTAAGGGCTTGTCGAACTTCAAAAAAAAAAAAAAAAGATGTGTGGCAGGTGAATTGTAGCAACTGCACAGCGCTTGAAAGAAGAAAGAGCACAGGGAAGAACGCTACACAGCGCGGATGTGCCACGACGAGCTTTGGTACGCGAGAGAACACTCACTAGTAAACACGAATCTAGATGGTGTCTGCAGGATGCGAAGAGCAAGCAATCTGGCACCATGTCATTTTTGAATCTGAAGGATGCACTTCGATGACTACTGCATACAGACCGTGTTTGGTTTGCTACATGCAAGGGCGTGATCGGGAGTTGGCACAATGGGCACGTGCCCTACTGCCCGAAGAAAAAAAAAAAAAGACGCCAGGCTTGCGCAGAGCACACAGCATAGTCACAGAGAAAACTGGATGAGCAGCCTTGCTAGAGCCCGTTGCGAGCTCTATTGTGGCGAATACGACAAGTACAGTTGCAAGCTACCCACTACGCTATCGATCCATAATTTTTTTGAAGCAGGGAAATTAGCCACTGCGCCATTATTACCTCATGCTGCGCAGAAACGAGACGCCCGCTACGCATATATGTAAAGCATTATGCGCACTTCTTACTGCGAAAGCTGTTCTGAGATCACAACAAGGGTGCCGTAGTTGTCAGCCGCCGCCACCGGTGTCCGTAACCGCTATCGCATGAAATAAAAAAAAAGAACAAAATAAAGAAAAATATATCGAAGACGCAACGGGGTTCGAACCTTGGTCCGCTCCGTGCAAGCCCAGTATTCTACCACTGAGCCATGCCGGTTTCTTTTTGCGTTATTGCCTGTTCCCAGACATTATGTGCTCGAAGCTCCTGTGCACAAACACCCTATACACGCGTTATGTCGGGAAAGAACCGCGTTAACATACGCAATATAACGTGACAGAAGAGTGCAATAACCACCAGGCGTCACAGAATGCGAATTGCGTAACCAGGCGTCACACAATATTGAATTGCATTACGAGTGGGTCGTTGAATGCTTCCAACCCATTGCAAAGGCCTCAGCCATAATTCTTTATCGTCATCAGCCATTGAATCAATTGATGGAGTAGTGGGTACCTTGCAAGCGTAGTTGTATTAGTAGCCCCTAAGAGAGTTTGCAATGGGTTCTAGAAATGGCGATCTTCCAGTTTTCGTTGCGTCTGTGCTGCGCTTTCCAGCGCAAGGCCTGGCGTTTTCTTTTTCTTTTTCTTCTTTTTTTTTTTTTTTTTTTGACGCCGTGGCAGATGACGATAAACAATTACGGCCTCATTCTTTTAAATGGGTTGGACGCTTTAAACCACACACTCATAACGCGATTCGCATTATGTGACACGTGGTTATTATTTTACTCTTCCACCATGTTACACACATGTTAATGCGATTCCTTGCGCGACATGACTCCTGTACAGGGTCTCTCTGATGCGTGTAGCCTGCATTCACAGAGGACATGATTGAGGTCCTCTGGGACGTCACATCGCAGACACAATGGTACTGACAACAAATTTTTTTTTATTTGTTGTCAGTAGCGCCAGTGTGTGTGTCCTTCTTCCCTTCGTCCTCGTCTTCTAGCGCCCACATCCAAGAAGTGTTATCTTACTGTTCGACCATGTTACACGCATGTTAATGCGATTCCTTGCCCGACATGACGCCTGTACGGGGTCTTTTTTGCGATGGAGTTTCAAGTACCGCCGTGGCTCTGTGGTAAAATACTCGACTGCCAGGCAGAAGTCCTGCGTTCGTATCTTGCTCGAACTTGGATATTTTTCTCGTTGTGCGCGATAGCGGTTACGGACACCGGCGGCGGCGGCGGACAACTACGCCGCCAAAATCGGCTGTTGTTTGGGATCTCATAACAACTTTCACTGTAAAAACTCACTCGTTATGATACTGGGTGTGTAGTCACAAATATTAATGAGAACTAACAGACAATAATGCCGAGGAAAGTATAGCGGATGTTATTAGTAGTAAATATAGTGCCAATGAGCAGAAAGAAATATGGACGAAAAGATAACTTGCCGCTGGCAGGGACCGAACCTGCGACCTTCGAATTAACGCGTCCGATGCTCTACGTGATACAGCGTTTGTCTTCGATGGAGCTGTGGTGCTAGATGCACCACTTGTGTACGTTGAGCTGCTTATCAGATAAAATCAGTGGAAACAATTCAAACTTTCAGTGAAACAATCGCAAACTTTCTCTACAAGTCTGTTTGGTTTAACCATCAAAAAGAACAGCGCCGACAGCCGCACTAGGGTAAGCTGGAGAGCAGCCCACTAAAAACAGAAAAGCAAAATTCTTGAGTGCTAGCGGACACGGACTTCAAGTACCGGTTGCTGTAAAGGTTTTGGTGGATTTCCTTGGAGACACCGGATCGAAGGACACAGTGACTGTGCTTTGGATAGTGCTTTTGTGTGTTATAAGGACATTGTCTGCATCGTAAAGATTTTATGGCGTCTTCAAGGACTCTTTTCCTGCTCGTTCTCCCATTCACCTTAAGCTGTCTGAAGTTAAGGGTAGCCATGTGCAGATATCTTCCGGTTAACGTTACTGTCTTAATTACCCATCTCTTGTTATCTCTCTAAGGCTTAACTTGGAGCGCAGTATACCGTATTTATCTCAGTACAGGTGAGTTTTCCCATGTGACTTAATAAAAGTTGTAGTTGGGTGAGTCGGTTCGTACTTCGAAGTAAAACTGGTATTCGCAAAATGACAACTAGGGACACAGTAAAACAAACATGGACGAGCGTAAACTTTCAACGGGCATTTATTTTTCGTCACTCTTCAATATACCGGGTGTTTCAAGAAATGTGTCCAAAATTCTCAAAAAATCAGGGAAATATAATATTTGTTTGATGCCTTCACAATTACTTCTTCTGTAGCTACAGGCACCTTAATTAACATGACTAAATTTATCATTTGGGGCAGTAACTAAGAAAGTTAAAAGAATTTGCTTTTAAGCTATTGGAGTTAGGCGGTTATCTCGAATGGGAGAATTGAAGTCCCTTCAAGCGAAGTTGCCGCTTCAGCTTTGCGATTTCGGAAAAGTGGTCTCTAGCAATAACGGCGAAGTAATCAAGTTCACCCAAATTCATTGGTGAAACCGAAACGCGGAAGAGCGCAACTACCATGTTCTTCTGACACGTCAAGTATGAGGGAGTGTTGTTATATCAACCATCAACCGGACTTCGTTGTGTTGGTGTGCGGGCTGCGCTTGCAATTATAGCACGCATGACGCGCATACGTTAACGATCGAACGCGGAAGAATGACACCTCTGTAATCGTTGTCTCGAACAGTGGCATCATTCTGGTCGTTGCTTGTTGCGCTCATCGGTGCTTCGGTTTCGGTTTCGCCGTTGATTTTGGCTGAAATTCATTATGCCGCAATGATTTCTAGAGACCGCTTTTTCTATATCTCACAGCTGCGATGGTTTCTTCGGATGAAGAGCATCAATTCTCCTAATTTGACTTAAAGGTCTAACTCCTTCTAATTAAAAAAAATAATAAATTTAACTTCCTTGATTCCAAATGATGTCTTTCACCCTCTTAAGATGCCTGCGGCTACAGAAAAAATAATTGTGAAGGCATCGAACAAATTATCGCATTTCTCTGATTTCTCAGGATTTTTGACGCATGTCTAGAAACACCCGGTATACGCATAAAATGACATGCGCAAGCAAAGGTGGTCACATGATCACGAGCTAACAGATCGTAACAAGGCACGCAAAAATGTGTGATATGGGAATACGCGCACTAAAGGTGTGTGCCGTTTGTAATGGGTGGCCGGCTTTAAACTGCAAAATCGGTATGATAGTCACATATTCTGACGCCCGATGGCAATGTACGCTTGTACCACGCAATATTCCTGGGATATTAACATGTTATATTGCGACGCCTATATAAAAGACGCTTGCCTTTGCGAAGCATGAAAGTTATTTTCACTGCATTTCCAAGAAGAGGAAGTTATTTTCACAGTATATCCAAGCAGAGGCATGGCTGTGTGGTAGAACACCTGCTTGCCACGCAGACAACCCGGGTTCGATCCTCACTCGGACCCGAAAGTTTTTATTATTTATTTTATTTGCATCTTTCTCGATTTTTCGGTCACGCACAAGATGATTTTTCGCTCACAACCAACGACGCCGACGCCGGAATTTCTGCGAAACGAGCTCTTAAACGCTATCACGTTAAAAAAGAAGTGGACGTGTCGCTGAAGCAAGCATTGTCTCGCAAAGATACATAAAAAACCTCCATCAATTTGCGGGCTGTGGTATGTCACTGCTCTTGCCCAATATCTTAATATTTCGGAAAATACCATGTGAACGGAAAATTTTAGGAAATGTTTGCCTCGTGCGAAATAGAACGGCGTTTCTCATAACAGTGAGAATTCGCATTGTGCGTCTCCAATGGACGTGATTCAAAAATTTTCGACCTATGTTGGAGTAGGTTCGTAAACTAAACCACTCCTGCCCGCTAATACGGACGCATCGAATGACCACGCCGCATCGAGTGGCCAGGTGAATACATTTGGGTGGAGACAAAATGCTAGAGCTGCGCGCACTTGATTTAGGTGCACGCTAACGAACCCCGGGTGGTATAAATTCCCGGAGCCCTTCACTACCGCGTCCCTCATATTCATATCGTGGTTTTCGGAGATAAAACCCAAACAACTATTATTATCAACTAAATATCATAAACACGCGTAATTGGGATTCGGTGAAACAGATATTGTTATTTAGAACAGTCTCCCATACAAGTGCAGCCTTCACCCGTAAGGCACAGCAACCTGATGTTTAAGCACTGTGAAGATGGCCCGTCTATCTAAGTATGGCTTCAGGTAAATGTGCGTGGAAGGGCTCCAAACTACAGATTTATTAAAAAAGATCTCACAGGGTTCCTTGTGCATTCGCTTAGGACGACTAGTTTTCGAAAGCAATCTTCTTTTAGGGGCGAAGCTCCTTGGAGTGTGGGTCTGTCCCTCCTCTGCAGTAGTAGTAGTAGGTAGGTAGGTAGATAGGCACGTATAGTGGAATGTACCCACTACACGTGATAACGATGAAGTATAAGCGCGTTCCAGTATAGTGGAATGTACCCACTACACGTGATAACGATGACGATGACGCTGATGACCATGCAGTATAAGCGCGTTCCAGACCACACATTCTCTTTCTGCCATGGATGAAAACGATCGAGCTTCGCCCACTCATCATCATTCACTTCGTGGATATGGCGTGATTTTTTTTCTTCTTAGTAGATGTATCAGGGAACAAACAACACGAGCCGTGGCTTCACGCACCACTTCCCGGTGCCATCTTCATTTTCTTTTGTTTTTTTGAGTTCGCGTGCTCTCCGGTTTTTCACCGCCCGAAAAAGCGCGCGGCAACAGCATCGTGTGGTGTTACGTCACATGCCGTCACGCCAGAATTTGTGACGTCATGATGACGTCACAATTCTTTTGCGATCTGTATCGGCATGATGACGTCATGTGGTGACGTCATCACAAGATGATATTTTGCAACACTCGTCCACGACGCCGCGGGACCGTCAAATTTCCAGTTTGATGAGGTATCTAAGATTTTCGCCTTAATATGGGACCTTCTTGCGGAAACGGCGGTTACTTCTATGAAACCGAATTTCCACTTTCTAGTCGCATCTTTGACGTATATCTGGCGATGACCACGCAGAGAATTTCCAGACGCCTAATGCAGCAGCTTTGTTCAAACAGCTGATTAAATTACCGAGCCAATACTCTGCGTTGCTGCTACAATACCTCGGCCTGCTAGGGCTTCCCTCATACAATAGCGCATCGACGGAGGGAGGTGTAAGCAGCTGCCTAGAAAAGCTGCTCCCTGAATAAATTCATGAGTTGAGAGTCTCTCGTAACTTCGACTAGCACAAACAGTACCGGAATGCGCCGCCGTAAACTGAAGATAACACTTGGAAGACTACACCTTCGGACTCCCATTCAGCACCTCGACCGCACGATGAACGGCCGTTTGTCTCAGCCTGGCTTCTGACTACAAGGATGCTTCTCAATGTAGTGTATTCTGGAAAATGCATGATCACAAAGAATGAGACGATGTGCAAACGGCATGATCCACGCTTATCAAGCAACCAACCGCGTATGGGTCAGCCGACTGAAAAATTTCGTCTAAGATTATTTGAACTGTGAGTTACTAAGGCGGAACAAATTTTGCTCCTGAACAGCAGCGTTATTTACGAAAGTGCTGATTGGTACTTTTAGTTGTTTATTTGTGCTGTCTTACCATATTACGTTGCTCTATGGATTGTGCCTTCCTGCATAGTTCATGATGGACTGCTGCGCAGTTTTGAAAGAAATAAGAATACTGTCCGCGCAAGGGTGCTCAATATATATATATATATATATATATATATATATATATATATATATATATATATATATATATATATATATATATATATATATATATATATATATATATATATATATATATATATATATATATATATATATATATATATATATATATATATATATATATAGATATATGGGTCCTTCCATATCAAGTGTACGAGGTCAATTTTCGACCATCTCCGATCCTGCTGAAAAAAATTGTCCAGGTATATGTTAGTGTGATAAGTAGTTATTCAGGCGTTATTTTTCGCAAAAAAATTTTGTGTTGCCTAGAGGGCGCTTCGAACTTTGGGCACCCAAGTGAAACTGTGTCGCGCTAAATAATTTGTATAAAATTACTGTTCCGAGGAACTACTACGAAACAATTTTTTCCATAATCTTAAGGCGCTGATCTTTCATGACAATGATAGTTTATTCATTTTAGTCTTAACTTTATTTTTGGCTTTGGCGAAAAATTGCAATATGCTGCATGTTTAGCGTATTTTATAAAAAGCACAAATTTTTTCGCGAGTAATATTTTCACATTATGTGTTTCACGGGTTCCTATAATAAATGATGAAAATACTTCGGGAGCGTACGAAGCAAAAACATTGCCACAATATTGTGACAAAGTTGGAAAAAATGGCATTTTGACTCATGTTGAGGCTTCATTTTCTCAATGTAGCGGTCCAAGTAAAAATATGGTTTATATATTGTTGCATAGTATGATCTGTTGGCAAGACATACAGAAAGTTTCAAAAAGAGTAGATTTTGTTTTAAGGGAGAAAAAAATTTTCCAGCTGAACAACTACAAGGTAGTAGAAAGTTTGCCTTTGCCTCGCCTTCACTGCATAGCAGGTCAGCGCAAGATTCTAGCGGGGGGGTGTTCGGCGGCTAATAATGCAAGTCATACAAAAGTTTGCCACTTGTTTTGGTAATACTGCTGTACAGAACGCCAAAAAATGCAATAGTGCTAATTTTATGGAACGGTATCTTCCCACTTGGACCAACATAGGGCAGGTTATACTCAACCGCTTCATAGTCGCAAGGGGCAGAATTATAATGCAGTCGATGGCCTGCAATACAGTATTTGGGTGTTGTGTTTGGCTTCTGATAATTAATGCACATGGTTTTAATAATAATTAATGAAAAAATTAAGGTATAGTTTATTTAAGATGTTTTTATGGTGCAACAGGTACAGGCTGATGCGTGATCGCTTATCAGTGGTTTGCATGATGAAATTATGTATGCTAGGTGTACGCGTTAGAGATGATACGACATCGTGCCCGTAAATGACACTTCAGTCACCATTTCCGGTGGGATTTGAACATTTTTATCACCCTATTTCTTAATTGTCCGAAGGTGCTGAGAATGTTCTAATTAAACGCCCGTCCGGTAATGGTGAGGGGCTTTTAGCATGTTCAGCACCCTACGACCTTTAAGAAAAAGGTGGATGAAAATTGTAAATAGCAACTGGAAATGGCGCATTAAGTGTCATTTATGGGCACGATGTCGAATCATCTCTAACGCGTACACCTAGCATACATAATTTCATCATGCAAACCACTGATAAGCGATCACGCATCGGCCTATACCTGTTGCATCATAAAAACATCTTAAGTAAACTATACCTTAATTTTGTCATTAATTATTATTAAAACCATGCGCATTAATTATCAGAAGCCTAACACAACACCCAAATACTGTATTGCAGGCCATCGACTGCGTTATAATTCTGCCCCCTTGCGACTATGAAGCGGTTGAGTATAACCTGCCCTATGTTGGTCCAAGTGGGAAGATACCGTTCCATAAAATTAGCACTATTGCCTTTTTTGGCGTTCTATACAGCAGTATTACCAAAACAAGTGGCAAGCTTTTCTATGACTTGCATTATTAGCCGCCGAACACCCCCCGCTAGAATCTTGCGCTGACCTGCTATGCAGTGAAGGCGAGGCAAAGGCAAACTTTCTACTACCTTGTAGTTGTTCAGCTGGAAAATTTTTTTTCTCCCTTAAAACAAAATCTACTCTTTTGAAACTTTCTGTATGTCTTGCCAACAGATCATACTATGCAACAATATATAAGCCATATTTTTACTTGGACCGCTACATTGAGAAAATGAAGCCTCAACATGAGTCAAAATGCCATTTTTTCCAACTTTGTCACAATATTGTGGCAATGTTTTTGCTTCGTACGCTCCCGAAGTATTTTCATCATTTATTATAGGAACCCATGAAACACATAATGTGAATATATTACTCGCGAAAAAAATCTGTGCTTTTTATAAAATACGCTAAACATGCAGCATATTGCAATTTTTCGCCAAAACCAAAAATAAATAAAGTTAAAACTAAAATGAATAAACTATCATTGTCATGAAAGATCAGCGCCTTAAGATTATGGAAAAAATTGTTTCGTCGTAGTTCCTCGGAACAGTAATTTTATACAAATTATTTAGCGCGACACAGTTTCACTTGGGTGCCCAAAGTTCGAAGCGCCCTCTAGGCAACACAAAATTTTTTTTGCGAAAAATAACGCCTGAATAACTACTTATCACACTAACATATACCTGGACAATTTTTTTCAGCAGGATCGGAGATGGTCGAAAATTGACCTGGTACACTTGATATGGAATGACCCATATATATATATATATATATATATATATATATATATATATATATATATATATATATATATATATATATATATATATATATATATATATATATATATATATATGTATATATTCGAAGGTCGCAGGTTCGGATCCTGCCGGTGGCAAGTTATCTTTTCGTCCACTTTCATTTCTTCACATTTACATTACAATTACTTCTAATAGCTTCCCCTATACTTTCCTTGGCATCTTTGTCTGTTAGTTCTCATTAATACTATGTTTAACAAAGCAAACGAGCCCTTAAGTTTATAATTCCTTCCTTCATATATATATATATATATATATATATATATATATATATATATATATATATATATATATATATATATCGTCACATCTCAGTAAACCCCGTTCACTTTCGTCTAATAACGATTCGTATGACGGAGAGCTCAGCCATGTTTTATTTTTATTTCTTGCCTTTGTAAAGCGTGCTCCATGATGCGCTCGTAAGCGTTCGGTGAAGCCAACCGTTCTGTCCTGGCCCACTGGCCCAGCTAGTCTGAAAAGCATTGCGCTCAAGTAATTGAAATTTTTCACACGCAATCTCACGCGCTATGCAAGCGTACAACACCATACATATTTTTAAATGCGAGGCGTTTCTAAGCGAACCTAAGGCACTTTGAGGGTTTCTATCTACGTATATATATAGATATATATATATCTATTTATCTAGCCTCCTACGCCTGGGTGCTCTCGTGATCACTTCCTTAGCTTGCTGTACACCGATATTGGTATAGGAGTGTAAGAGGGGTTGACGAATATGGCTATCTGGTCATGACATGAATAAACGTGAAAATCCCGTCGCGTTCGTTGTCAATCCCATTTCTCCAGACGCGTGTGGCACATACGGGTGTACCACGGGCCGGCCGTATGCAGGTATGTGCCACAGGAGATTGACAAATGATATTTACCCAGGAACGGTGACAACATACATTCGTAATTTAAATGCGAGAGTGTTAAGAAAAATAAACATCGATAGCGTTGACCAGACGAATATAAAGAATAAAAATTAGGAGCCGAACAGGAATCGAACCCAAGCATTCTGCGTGGCACTCATGTATTCTACCACAGAGCCATGCCATGTATTGAAGCTGATTTGGACAAAGACCGTATGCAGGCGTAACGTCAGTGCACCGCTTCTTGTGGTTGCAGTACTGTCTATCTAACTTTATAACAAAGCAATAAACATTACATATTCATTCCTATCATGCAGACGTCATGTGAGGTTAACGTCAATTGTGGTCCCAGAGTTGGCTACGCTTTTATAGCAGCCTAATAAACATAATAAACATAACATTTTTATTCATATGATTCAGAAACCTGTATTCAATTGTTGCTGGACCTCGGAAGAATACGCTAACGATAGTTACGTACGATATTCACATCATCGCATTTTAAAGTGGATTTCGTTTCGATAATACTGAAGGGTATGCTTTAAAGTAAGTTCATAATGATAATAATATTGAATAATAGTACCAATAATAATATCTCGGCTATTACGTCCTCAAAACCACGACATGATTATGAGAGATGCCAAAGTGGAGGGCTCTGGATATTTCGACCATCAGGTCTTCTTTAACGTGCCCTGACATCACAAAGTGCGTAGACATCAGAACGTAGCATAGCGTAGCATAACGCAGCATAACGTAAGTTCTAGCGTTACGTCAGACCATAAGTTACCGTGTAAAACGCCAGTGGCAGTCGACTTTCTTGGTCGACTGCAATGGACGCAACTACCACACTTACAAAAACACGTCGATCCACCAACTAACGCTTGGCTCAAAGCCGAAAAATGCAGCCCAGACTATCACTGACCGGCTGCTTCGCATGACACCGATTCCCGCAAGGCGTGCGATCTGCCGAATTTTCTCTTCTTTAACAGGGACAGCCGCATTTCATCCGCAATGCCTAACAGTTAAAATGAAGAACTAACGAGTGACAGAACCTCTTGCAGGGATCTTTTTTCCTTGTTCGCAGCAAAGCCAACTTGCAGTTCATACATTGCTATCTTCTACCACACGTGCAATTCCCCAGTGAGTTTGTTTTTTCACTGCGTCGCCATTACCGTAAATCACCACTCATGTCCTAGTGAACTGACATGAGACATGCAAGATATACCAGCATACGTGGCATTTCCACATGAACGGGATCGTTCGAGAGCACCGAGTCGCTGTTTCTTCCCTTCTGGGGCTTGATGTATATCTGGCTTAAATGAGACGGAACAAGAAAGAGAGGAAGTGGATACCAAGCCAGATTTGAATTTACGTGTTGCGTTTCAGACACCGGAACGCAAGACACATTCCTGTCCACGCATGGCAGGAACACTCGTACATACATATAGAAAGATTCCATATATTTTCTCTACCTTACTTAACTCCTCAAAACCTTATGGACCTAGATTAGGAAAACCGGTGCGCATGAAAAAGGAAAAAGGATGACAAATCTTCGCAGTCACGCCAATTCTCCAGGCTTCATGGGCCTGGACTCGAGCCATGAAAGCAGACTTGTTCATTCTGTGCTTTGACTATTCCCTCTATGGATGGCCGCTCATCCTGTTCCTCCTACTTACGATATTCGCCTTCCCCTAGCTGTCAGCTGCTGGATAGAGAAATATACGACGGGCAGTCCTTTATGTCCTGTCATCATTCAACTTTTTTTCCCCCTTCAATCTTAGAACTTTATGAAGCCGACGGGATGAAGGAAGAAAATGGATAGACCACTGCACGCTTCACACGAAATCGCAATCCTCAATCTTCTGGCATTCTTTCCGAGCCTCGCACGAAATATCACAGAAAGCAGGTGCGTGGCAAGCGACTCGTATGCATAGGTCGGCACTTTAAGGGAGTACTCACTCAAACTCACTCACCACAATTTTTTCAGCCTTCGCACTCACTCACGTTCACACTCACGTCCACTCACACTCATGAGTACTCACTCACGTTCACACTCACCTCCACTCACACTCATGAGTACTCACTCACGTTCACACTCACGTCCACTCACACTCATGAGTACTCACTCATACTCAACTCACCACGTTCAAATGAGTGTGAGTGAGTGTGAGTTGAGTGCACTAATGAGTGAGTGTGCCGAGCTCCATAGGTCGGCACTTTAAGGGAGTACTCACTCAAACTCACTCACCACAATTTTTTCAGCCTTCGCACTCACTCACGTTCACACTCACGTCCACTCACACTCATGAGTACTCACTCACGTTCACACTCACGACCACTCACACTCATGAGTTCTCACTCACGTTCAAACTCACGTCCATTCACACGCATGAGTACTCACTCATACTCAACTCACCACGTTCAAATGAGTGTGAGTGAGTGTGAGTTGAGTGCACTCATGAGTGAGTGTGCCGAGCTATGCTCGTATGACAACTGTTGGTTAAAACTACTCGTTAAAAAGTTTGAATCTGGAACTTGTGAAGCCGTGTAATTTTCAACAGCCGCTGGTGTTAGGATTTCCATATTTAGAAAGAAGCTCGTTGCACTGCCCTCACGCACATTGTTTAAAGGGTTTGAGCTGGATGGTGCTGCCTCCCACTGGACTCATTGGAAATGAGGTTAATCAGACGAAAACGCACTCACCATGCGTGTCAGTCACTCCCACACACACGCGTGGTGTGTGCGTTTTCGTGTGATTAACGTCATCTTCAATGAGTCCAGTGGGAGGCAGCACCGTGCAGCTCAAACCCTTTAAACAATGTGCGTGTGTGTCAGTCAAACACACTCACACACACACACACACACGCACACACACACACGCGCACACACACATACACACGCACACACTCGCACACGCACGCACGCACGCACACACTCGCACACAAACACACACTCGCACACAAACACACACACACAAACACACACACACACACACACACACACACACACATGGTGTGTGCGCTTTCGTGTGGTTAGCCTCAATTATATTTGAGTCCAGTGGGAGGCAGCAACGTCCAGCTTAAACCCTTGAAACAATGTGCGTGTGTGTCAGCCCCTCCCCACCCACACATAAAACAGCATTAAACAAAAGTTGTCAAAGCTTGCGCTAGGCAGCCGCGCACCGCTTGACACAGCGAAACTTGGCGATTCTGAAGGCTAATTTGGTTGCTTCTAGGTTGTTCCTAGGTCTTATCTAGGTGATGCAGGCTGTTTCTAGGTTGCTTCTAGGTCGTTACTAGGCTTTAGCTAAATGCTTATCTTGATTCTGAGCGCAGAGAGGTTCTAGTTAAACCACAGACCGTCACAGACACGAACCGGTTGGATGTCCAAACTACAGAGATAGAAACTCGCGCTGAAACCAAGCGTTCGCACCTATCGTAGATCTACGGGCACGTCGTCGTTGGCGTAAGCTTTTCATCCCTTCGGGGTCTTCTCGCAGCCGTCGTTCCCTTTCCCGTCCCCAAGTATTCTCTCGTTATACGTAGTCGGGGTCTTCGGCTCACCGTCGTCGATTCGCAGCCACTTGTTGGTCTTACTGTTGCTTCTTTCATTTTTAGTGAACCCCTGGTAAGTGGTGGGATTTACCCAACTGTGGCACATACCCGTTTATGGTTATGGTATTTTTCTGGCAGGCCACACACACAAATCACGACAAGCTTAAACAGCTTGACTGTTCAAAAATTTACACCATCTTCCCAAAGGAAACCCTGATGGGATGCGAAGCAGCAGCGTTGCGCACGGGTGGCGTCACGGGTTGAAGGAAGGAAGGAATACTAAAGGGAGAAGGCAGGGAGGTTAACCAGACAGCAGTCCGGTTGGCTACCCTACACTGGGGGGAAAAGGGAAAGGGGTGCTGCGGTGAGCGCTGGAAGATTCGTTTGAAGCGATGGCTGGCGTAGGTCTTGTCGTTGCGCGTCAGGCGGCAGCTGTGGGCGCTGCGGCGAGCGCGCGGCAGGCGAGGGAGAGAGTGACGTCAGCGCGCACTGCGAGGGGAGCGTGACGTCAACGCGCAGCTGCGGCGTGACCTACTTGGCACCGCTCCAACACCTGCGGCGAGGGGAGCGCGTTGCGGCGCGTTCGTACGGACGCACGGAGGGACAGCGTTACACAGGCTAGTCAAAGAGCTGCTTCGCATCTAAAAGGAACAAGACGCTGGAAGGGTGTTCTCATTACAGTCGTTCATACAGGCCGGAGGATCGCAAGAAGCACAGCAGCGTTTGCAGGGCCTTATTCTGCGACGTTGTGTCCCACGGAGGTTGGTCGTCTAATTTGTTGAGCGCGTCGCAAAGGGATATTCGCTCTGCACTGTGGGCAGTCGCAAAAGATATGTCCAATCATCGACGGAGAGTGGGAAGGGACAGGGGTCAATCCCCTCTTCCCCCCCCGCCTCGCCCGAAGGAAACTGCCGGACTTTAAATAAAGTTTATTCATTCATTCAATTCTTTCTTCACTGCCGCAGTGGTTTAACTAAGTTATTCGGGATGTATATGTAACACTCACCTCTATGTCTCTTGGTGTACCTGTTTCCTAATTGAAAACTTACTTCTGCGTTGCAAAAAAGGAGAGAAAGAAAAGAAGTGATCCAGGTGATCTTGCTAAAGACACTACAACTATGCAGGGCGGTGGATTAATCCAATGGTTTCTATGACGATTACTATACTCGAGTGTTCTTATGTTTTAAGGATGGCCATGCGATAATCGCCACGCTACATCGACTCAAATACTGACCGGATAGCAAAACATATTGCTTCACGCAGGTGCCGGTCCTGCCACACGAATAAACAACTTCGCAAAAAAAAAAAAAAAAAAGAAAGCCGCGCGTTCTAACTTATTGTGGCATTGATGTATTACACAGAATCCAGGAGAGCTACGCTCCGTACAAAGAGTGGGACGGCTGGTCTCACTCTGCACTAATTAGGTAATCCAGGCGAATGTAGTAGGTCTTAGAAGGCGTGGTGCCTAGATGTAGGGCCATGTGTGGTTTGCAATGCTCACTCCCGCCAAATCTATGAGCGATACCAATCTCGTTACGGTGACAGCGCCAAACGAGAGCGTGCACGGTCCTAATTAATCAGAACTACGCAATCAGGATGGCTCGAGTGAATGAATCAGGATGGCTTGAATGAGTCATGGCGCAGCTGTCAGATACAAGGGGGGGTAAAAGATCGTACACACACAGACGTGCAGCCTAATGTCGGATAAATCATTGATAGTGTGCCGCGCGTAACAGCATATACCTAAAAGAAATTTCTGCGGTTCATTATTCAATTCCCAGGCACGTGGCCAAATTTTACGTCTGCCGCTTGCTAGCCGTAGAGTGGACGGCATTGCGAAATCATTCTGGTTAAAGTGCGGACTATTAATAGTTGGAGGATGTTTAGATTACGTTTCTGCCAACCGTAGTAGCTTATCGGCTAAGCCATTGTGCTGCTAAGCTCCAGGTCGCGGGGTTCGATTGACTGCCACGTACACCGCATTTCTATGCGGGCAAAGTGCAAAGAAAAGCAAGCGTGTACTTATAGGCACCGCAAAGGACCCAAGGTGGCCAGATTGATCCGCTGTCCCCAGCTACAGCGCGCCTAATAATCACGTCGGGGTTTCGGCGGGTAAAGCAAAAAAATCGACGAGGGATGCAAAAAATATTCACGTGATGACATCACCAGACGTTACAGATGGGCAAAATTTGTGACGTCATCCTGCCGTAATATAAGATTATGTCACATGATGACGTCATCCCATTCCCTAATCGGCCCTCCGTGATCGGCGCGCCGATCACGGAGGCAGTGCAAAATCATGGGATGCTATTCGCGCATGGATACCAGCATGGATGCTATTCGCGGTAATTTATGTGAACCGTGAATGCACTGGACTCTGCTCTTAGAACGCTTATTTTTATACGGCCCAAATCGTATATATACATAGTGCTTCTGATTGTTTTTATCTTTTCTTATTCTTTCATTCGTTCTAGTTTTTTTTTGTTTTTGTAGTTTTCTTCAATACTACTGTCATGTTTTACGTATAGCCAGTTCTAACCTAGCCCTTCGCCCCATTTTGGGGGGGATATATAAATACAAAAAAAAAAAAAAGAAAACACCAGCCTGCGGAGGTTTGACGAAGAATCGTTTGACAGGGATTGAAAGTAGTCTCGAAAGAACGACCTGAAGTTACTCATCACGAAGTTTCAGCCCACATAAAAGACAAGGACAAAGTGTGAAGGACCAACGTTTGTCCCCTATTTACGCTGTGCGCTTGTTTGTGCACGCTGAATTTTCACTAATAACATGAACGAACTCGCCCCACTTTCTGTTCTGCTGCAACCTGAAGTTAAACAACGTTCTAGATAATGGAGCGAGGACCCGCATAACACTGTTTACTGAACTGTTTAATGAACACTGTTTAATGAACACTGTTTAATGAACACTGTTTAATGAACATAGCCACGCACTTCCATCCAGCAAACTGTTTCTGGTATTAGTACATACATCCGCATCTAAAAAGGAGCGCAGGCCCTTGCTTGTTTTCATGTGCCTAGCTAGGTGTTTCTGAATGTTTGTATGGCGAAAACAAAAAGCTTCTTACCCAGATTGGTGCACAAAGTGTAAGTTTAATTAGCCAGCTTGTTTACGACGTTCTGAGGCAGAGATTTCCAGCAGTGATTGGAGCTGCAAACGAGGAAGCGATTCACTTAAAAAAAAATGGCATTCACTCGATGAAAATACCCGCACGACGGGCGAAAAAGCTGCTCGCCTCAGAACACAATAATGCCGTAAAGTAACGGCGTGATTGAAACGGAGCCATGGCTGCGGACGCGGGTATTAGGAGAGGACCCAATGGATGCGGGATAACCCGGTTGAACGAACAAATGTGTACATGTGTAGCGAATCACGAAGCGTCGACAAACAGAAAACGCGATGATTTTTTCTTACATTGTTTAGGAGATGATAACGCCGCTTTCTCTTTTTCACAGACTATAGAATATGTGAATACTGGAGCAACAAAAAATATGCATAAAACAGCCCCTACGGAGAGCTCATGCGAGTCATTCAAGCCATAAAAATGATCACATATTCGTGACGTCCAGTGACGCAGCGACGCGAAAAACAGTATGAAATACTGGTTTTTCGGTGCTTTTTTTACTTTAGCTTGTATTTATTGTGATAAAAATTTGCAACATGCACACGCGCTGTCATGCCGCGTTTAAATGCGTAAATAAACTCACTCGGGTAAAAATTCATCCCTTCGCGCAGCTCTTGATAAATCCTTCGAAAATTATGCTTCATTTTCACCTCCGGCAAAAAGAAAACTAAATGCGTACTTGACCTCCAGGCCTGCATAATGTTCAGCTTCTATTTGCTTTATGTCTAAGTGAGTAGCTGGCACCCGCGACCGTAAAAATTGTAATTTCGACCTGAGCTGCTTAATTCTGCAAATGCTTTTTCAAGCGGATGACGCAAAACATAGGCGACAGGGGCGTTTGGGACTTATTGATCACGCGCTTAGATTGGGCCATTCAGCAGCTCGCAATTTCTCCGTGTTTGTTTTATTTATTTGTTGTTGTTGTTGGCGGTGGTGCTGTTGTTGTTGTACGAGTTCTGGCGAAGCACCCGTAAAATTTCAGCCCCTACAAAAGTAAAAAAAAAGGGGGGAAAATGTCACAGTTTCACCGCTTGCGATAGCAACAAATCAGAATGTAATGGCGAAGAACGGACGGCAAGCAGCTCAAAATTTCCGGCGTGCTGCTCAAGCAAACGGAAGCATGAAAAGAGCACATACTAACAACTGTCAACGCTCGACATTTAAAGCGCACTGTTCAAACAAAAAAAATTGGCCGCGTATCTGCGTGCTTCGCTGCAAATGTCGTCGAAAGACGATAGTCTTGTGCCGACCGTACTGCATGAGTACCACAATTTAATACCTGGGCTAGCCGCCGGGCTCGTTTTTCGGACGGTTCCCGGGCACGCTTGAGACGGACGCCGGCGCTTCTCCGCTGAAATTTGGTCGTCGGTCTTTTCTCTGCGTTCTCTGATCATGTCTTGTTGAGTGGATCGTATTTCATCAAGCGGCCATATATGTTTTGCCTTGCCTGAGACAGCGCTTTTCTACGTTGAATCAGCCGCATCTGGCTGGCATTGATAAAACAGAAGAGGACGCCATCTGCAGCGCTATCGGGGAACACCGGCTTGTGTTGAACTATGCTGCTGCCAGGTGGCAGCACTACAGCGTCGAAGTTAAATCACTGGGCGGAGACTTGTTTTATACACAGCGGCGCATTTTCAGCGCCGCGTAATAAACACTAGGATCTTTATAATTACGTATCTATAGATTTTGTTTTAAAGGAACACTGTGAATAGTACTACGGTATTGATGATGTGCCTCAGATATGCGTAATATTTGATTTTTAATTGCCCCCGCTGACCCGTATGAACACATGCTCCTCGGTAAAGATTGGAGGTCGTAAGGCAGGGGCTTAAACTTTGGCCAGCTAGCTGAATCGTGCGACGTGCCGACAAACAGAGAAACAGACCAAAATTTCTCCGTTTAGGTATCCCAAGAAAGACTATCGTCTTTAAAAAGGACGCACGAAACGGGCTCGCGGGCTCTCTCCATCGGTGGGCGTGGCTTCGAGGCGGCTGCTCCCCGGCGCATGTGCGGCTGACGCTTTGCCGCAAAGTTTAAAGGCACGTTCACACCGAACGCGGAGCACGTGAACCGGGCAAGCGGATTTTCAAAGCGGAGAGGCAGCGAGAGCGCGTGGCTGTTCATACCGATCGCGTGGCATTCTTCCCGCTCTGCCTCGGGGGCGAAGCAATCCACCAATCCACGCTGGACGATTCACCATGTTGCAGCACTACGAATACTGCGCGCGCGCGTCTCGAACACTGATTGGCTGCGGCCAAGGCGGCCAAGTTTTCCGTGCGGATAAAATCGGTCCGGGTGCGATCCGGGCAAGACGCCGCCTCTCCGCTTTCCGGATCCGCGCTCGGTGTGAACGCGACTTAAGCGCTTGAAAATGGTACCTGCTGAGGCGGATCTGTTATTTTCAATTACTTGCAGAAAGGAGGATAGTGTGGTACATATAATTCACTCGGGCTTCCTTCTATTTGGAGTGTATATAACAATGCTCATTGAAATATAGACATTGGTTGTTATTGCGCGTTGTTACTAAAGTATCGCGGTTAGTAAAATGTTTCGTCTCTCGGCAAGTTCTCGATTCTTCGGAGCCAAAGCCGGACATTTTATTTTTAGATTTAGATGTGTAAAACGGAGAGGGTACGCGGCGTATACAGCCAGCTATATCCTGCAATCCCGATATATATTTTCAAATGTCAAAGGAACAAAACAAAAAAAATCACAGCATATCCACGGGGTGAATGATGAAGAGTTGGGGCGAAGCTCGTGAAGCAATCATGGTTACACCGTGAAATCTTCAGTGGTTTCGCCCAGCAGTAATCAAAGCGATAGCGTGTGTGAGATCCGCCTGGCGCCGCGCTTGCGTCGCGGCGGCCTCTCGAGCTCGCACCTCGGGATCCTGCCGACGAGCACGAGCCGCAGCGGCCTTCCGCACCCGGCGCTCCTCGTCGTCCATGGTCCGCCAAGCAGCACGATCCGGCAAGCGCACTCGTACGGCGACGATCCGGGGAATGAGAGATAGGGGGCGCTCGCCGCCCGGCGCAACCCCGCACAGCCCGCGCAGCAGCCAATCGGAGAGCAGCTGCACCGCCAACGCCATCTAGCGCACCTTCACCCAACCGCCATATTGTACGCATGTCTATGGGACAGCGCCCTCTCGGAAACGAGACGAGAAAGGGAGATGACGACACAGAATGCGTACAGCGCCATCTAGTGTATCGTCACCCAACTGCAGTTTGCATGCATCTCTATGGGACAGCGCCCTCTATTGTACGATAAGGGAACACTACGGGGTACAGAGGATGGATCGACGATCGACAACCGACCAGGTCTCGCTATAAGGAGCTTCGCCCCTAAAACAATCAAACGTCATATATATGATGGCCAGCGAACAAAGAATGTCTGTGGAGGCAGTGTACAGAAGATATATAGAGTGGTGCCAGACAACATAGCTGTTTGAGTTTATGTACGCATTTATTTTCATGAACTTCGAGAGACAGACGACCATAAGAAAGATCTGTTAGCAAATAAGCACAACATAATCATAACGAACGATAATCTCATTTATCACGAGTCCGTTAGGCCCTTTGCCTGCTAAAAAAAAAATTACGAGGAGCACTCAGTGTACAGCTCTGCTTTCAGTGCACAGCCACATCACTAGCCTCCCAACATGTGCCCTTGCGCCCTGCCGTCGATTTTTCTGCACCGAAATCTCTCTTTTATGTGTCCTACTCGGAATGTGGTCACCGTGGTCGAGTATTCAAGCCGCTAACGGGTGCTAGCCAACAAAACACCGTAACGGCCACCGAGCCACCGTGGCACGTGGTTGCATCTATAGTAGATCGCCATGAAACCAGTCTATAGAAGCATCACTAGAGCCCAAGTTATGGGCCGTATACACGACGGCAATACCTGTGCATTATGGCCAGCATGCGTTTAAGTGCGTCATAAATACTCGTACGGATTCTACCCGCGGTATTACGGGTGACAGCCTTATATGCCCCGGACTCTGCCGACAGAGGCATTCTTCGTACGCTGGCGTCCGTTCGTATTTCTTCCTGCAGTTCGTTAGTTCAGTGTTAATTTTATCATTTTTGCATAGTCGGCTTCAATGCAGCTTACCGACTGACGGAACATGGACGAGCGTCTGCAAAAGTATACGGAGATCGTCGAAAATTATCGGTTGTACAGGAGACAGGTGCCACCACCGGATAAACGTCTAACCAATAGAGAGGCAGTCGCGTGGCGGCGCCTGCAAGCTGGAAATTATATAAACCCGGTCTGGGCATATCACGTGCACACCGACGATAGAAAAGACGATACGTGCAAGCACTGTGGGGAGAGAGGGAGCCTCGACCACATAATCTGGGAGTGCGATAGCTCCCCAGGGGCTAACTCAAATATAAATAGTAGAGAGGCCTGGGAAGCCCTGCTGCGGAGCGAGGACCCTGCTTCACAGCAAGAAGCCATCCGCCTGGCGGAAGAAGCCGCGAAGAGCCAAGAACTCTTTGCCTGCTTTTAACCACGGAGGTGCCGGCCCCCGTGACCTAGGCCTGTGTGCCGGGAACGGGGAGCAGAGGGCCTCCTTATCTGGTGGAAAATAAAGTTGTTATCATCATCATCATCAAGTAGCACGGGATATCCTCAAGCCACGAAGTGCAAATTCAAAAAGTTTCGTTCCGAAATTTTGTCTCCAAACTCTGTTATCGCCTTATTGAAGACATTGCATCACTTCGTTAAATCGAGTGTCAACTGCATGTCATAATTACTACGATACAGTTAAAAAAACTAAAAATAACGTTTCCCTATACTTTACTAGGCTTCACAATCTGTGGGGTTTCATTAAGGATGTGTCTTTATAACAAACAAAAACAAGTCCTTTCCGTCGGTGCGAATCCCGCCGACAAAAACTAATTTTTCGCCCCCCTTTAATCTTTTTTCAATTTAAGCGAGAATCATAACACTACAGTTAGGAAACTACAAATATTGTCCCTATGATTTCATTGGCTTAATTGTCTGTGTGTTTCATTAGACATCACCATGGGGCGATAGACCAGGCCCGTAGCCAGGAATTTGTTTCGGGGGGGGGGGGGGGCACTTGTTGAAAGCCTTGAAAGAAAAACACCCATTTTTATTATTTTTCCTTGGTAAAACACCCCCCTTCCATCCGAATTTCGGGGGGGGGGGGGGGCGGGGGGGGGACTAGTTGGTGGACCCAAGCCGAGTGCTACTTGTATCTCGTCCCCAGCTTGCGCTATATAACGCTTTTGCCTTGTTGCAATAGGCTGAGCCGCTGCTTTATTGTTCTTCCTTCCCCAGAGTCTTGAGACTGCACACACGCGTACAATAGTCCGCATTCTCTCCCTTTGGCATTACTTAGAGTGTGTACCGTCTGTATACACGCGGTAATGAAGGAGTTAATGATGTCCCCCCGACGTCTCATCGGCAGGGCACAGTCGGAAGAGCTGTCCGATCCAGGCGACACTGGCGCAGCCTTACACTAAATCGCTTTGCTCGAGCGCTACGTACACAATCATCTTACTTATCACCTTGCTATTCATTCACTAGGGCAGATGGCGTCGCAACGACAGTAGCTGCAAAATAATCCCTTCCCTCGCCTTCCCGTACTTCATGTCATTCGCTATCCTACGCCTTTTCCTTCCCATTCTCCCTATACTGTGGAACCAAGCACGGGGTTTACCAATCCTCGTCAGATTACTGCAATGCTTGGCCCGCGTTCCTTCGATGCTAAAGTCCTTAATTCCTTTCATCTTGGGAGTCTACGCTGCTCATCTTAACTTGTCTTTTCCAGCGAACCACAGAGTTGCGCAAGGCAGTAAAGTCTAAGACTAAGCGTCTCACTCTTAGATGAAGCATTAATTATTTTGGTGTAAAAAATTTATTATAGATTTTAAGCTTAGTCCCTGGTTCACTGAGTACATAGAGTTAACTATAACTCCTCGGAAAGCCGACGTAGAAAGCCGACACACACAGGTGTCAGCATTTGCCTTTAATTTTCGGGCATGTCATGGTGAAGGCTATCTTGAGAGAAATAATTTTTTCTCGAAACGTTAATTTTACGTGATAAGATTACTTTATGGAAATACTGCTGAATGAATCTGTAGTTTGCATAACTATTCAAGATTATTTCATGATATATCATAATAATTAGTCGATATTCATCGCGGGCCCCGTGGAAAGAAAGCTGCGTAGTTTACAGACATTTCTGAGGTGTTCAACAGAGTATTAACGTGAAAATTGCACCTACCGGTCTCGCGTGAATAGCTGCGCCGCGAGCCGTGAAGATTTCTTGAAAGGAGATCCATGTTGTCGAAGACATTGGATTCCTGAGCTATACGCGATCAGTCTTCCATGGTCTGGATTTGTATTCTGTTGCCGCAGTGTGCACAAGGCAGATGATCACATTTTTGATCGTATAAGTATTCTGCTCTCGTCCGTATCATTAATGGACATAATTAGTCAACCCCTAAAGTGAACACTTAGAGTAATTGACAATGGGGTTGTTCGAAATGGTACGAATGCTTGCAAATGAAAAGGGCGTTCTGCGATTAAAATAGTCATGACGTTGCTACTGCAATGTAATGTATGACACAATGCTCAGTCGGCTATTCAAAGCTGGTGCGGAATCACCTTATTTTTTTTTACATTAAACTGGTGATAAATACAAGAAGTGTACATACAGAAAAAGGTCCCGCATAGTTAGGATTATTGAGACAACAAGCGAAAATACAAGACGTGCAAATACAGGAAAAGGTCTCGCATAGTTAGAACTATTGAAACAATAAGCGAATTCGAGACATCGAATCCACGCAGCTAGAACACTATCAAAAACATTGCACAAGTTGTAAAAGGCAGCGGTCGATTACATTGATGAAGTACAAAACTGTGGATGAATTATCGATACTGAAAACTTTCTTTCGCAAAGCCAACTTCGATGTACAGAAAACAGAAAGCCATTTTTGAAAGTAAAAAGTAAATTCCAAAGAAAGCGAAGTATCAACCGATGTGGCGGATCGCGTGCGCACTGGGTTTGACGTCCCTATGTCCCGTTGGGTAAATTACTGTTTCTGTTCGCTTGAACGCAACGCACGTGGCATTGATTTCCAACAAACCCTGAAAGCTCGATAAAGCGTCCGCTGCTAATGCTGAAACGTCTTTTTTGTTTTGTTTTCGATTGAAACTTTACTTGCGTATCTGTACATTTGTTTCAACTGGAGCGAGACTGCTAGAAAGCATTCGAAGAAGACTGCAAGCGTGTTATAACAAGCGCAACCGATGTTACGATCTCATTATCCGACAGTGACATGTACAAAGTAGCAGTTCTTTGGAATGACAGTAATTCGGGCTTCGGACAAGGCTATTAGGCGTCCTGAATATAGATTTGCCACCTATACCACATCTATCGGCTGTCGTGACACAAAGGAAAATTACGGTTGGTGCTTGAAATAGATTGGATTGGTCGAAAGAGACAAGATGGTCACATGTTGCTCGCGACTACGTCAACTGAAGGAGATGAAAAAGAAAGACTTAGCAAGCTGTCTGATGTTACTGTCATTCAAGGACTGTACAAAAGTGTAACGACAGAAGCGTTGAGTTAACCGCTCGAGCCTGGTATCAGATGGCAAAAGACCGTGAAAGTCGAGGTAGAAAGGACAACGGTGCTAGCGAAAGCAGAGTTAGCTCGTGGGAGGACGTCTGAAACGGCTGCTTTTGTATCCACTTTTATATTTTAAAAAAGCACGTTGCTTAGATGACATGCTGCGAATAGTTGGCGTTGGTTCAGATCAAATGACTATGCAAAACTGTAGTTCCCTTACTTAACCTAGCGTGAGTTCTTTCCGGAACATGATACGACATTCCTCATCCCCACTGCATATATTTGCAGTCAGTTTCGTGCAATGCTTCTTTTCTCTAGATTTTTTCTTCATTTATTTTCCCCATCCTCCAATGTGAAGTAGACAACCGACCTTTTAATACTTAGTTCTCTCGATTCTGCCTCTGATTCTATCCGCTGCCGTTCTTCAGTTGTCTTGATCTGTCAGCTGCTCATGTTAAGACTTCTTGTAATGGTTTTGAATGAAAAGACAGCGCAACAAAATCACACGAAGACGACAAGACTCATACATGGCGCTGTGTTCGTGTCCTCTCGTACTAATCTTGTTTTATAGCGCTGTCTCTTCATTCAAAACCATTGCAAGAAGACTTAGCATGACCAGTTGAGACCCGCCGCGGTGGTGTAGTAGTTACGGCACTCAGCTGCTGACCCCGTAGGTCACGGTATCGAATGCCCACCGCAGCGGCCACATTTTCGATGGAGGCGAATTTTCTAGAGGCCCGTGTTAAAGAACCGGCCCACGTTAAGGGGTCCCAGGTGGCCCGAATTTACGGAGCCCTCCACTGCGACGTCCTTCCTTGTCATATCGTGGTTTTGGGACGCAAAACCACAACAATTATTAATTATTGTCTAGCGCTCTTTCTTCATTCAAGGTCAGTATGTAGCAAACCGCCCAATTCTAAACGCTACAACAGGTTTACGCTCACCGAAATACGCTTATTATCGCATGCCAAAGAGAGAGAAATAGATGAAAAGGGAAAAGCAGGGAGGTTAACCTGGTACAGTAACCGGTTTGCTACCCTGCACAGGGGTGGGGAAAGGGGGGTTGCCAAATCGACCATTGTGCCCACTAGCGTAGCCAGGGTGGTCGTGTGGGTTCTAACCTCTATTGAAATGTTTCAATTTTGCACGTGTATACACACACGACCACATACAGACACCGACACACTAACCTATATTAAAGAAGGATCAGTACCCCTCCCATTAAAATAATTTCTGGCTACGGAGTATCAGTGCAAGGTGAGATGAAGGAAAACATCATACTACCCGTCACATAAGGCTAAAAGGAAGCCGCCTACCTACTATCCAAGTTCTTTCTGCTGGAGCGTGATCGAAAGAAGAACAACAATGCCTTTATTTTTTCTTCTACAGTTTCGATACTCCAAGAACATGTACCCATTCGATCTGTGGCGGTTCCTAGCTCATTTACTGAGAGCTGAAACTCTGAGTTGTCTCCCACGCCGCAGTTTTGTCTCGAAAGCCATGCTGCGCTGATGGGAGAGTTGCTTGCGGTTGTGTGTGTGCGCGCGTGCGTGTGTGTATTTTCATTTCACGGTTAATGTTTGGTTTTATGCGGCCTGTGCCCCCCCCCCCCCCCCAAACACTGGGTGGGACGGCCCTCTTCTGCGCGTTGTGTCATGCCATTTCAATTGCATCCTCCGAAGCCGGTTGCACCGCCAGCCGCAGCTGTTAGAACAAAGGAAACATTGGGTCCTATACCTGCAGTACTTTCGAATTTCTTGACATTATATATATATATATATATATATATATATATATATATATATATATATATATATATATATATATATATATATATATATATATGTGTGTGTCAAGAAATTCGAAAGTACTGCAGTGTAGGACCCAATGTTTGTTTTCTTCCAACAGCTGCGACTGTTTTGTATATATATATATATATATATATTAGAGTTATTGCTGAACGCTTGAAAGACCGTGCCCTCCATGAAATTGTTTCCGGGACAGGTTTGTTGACAGAACCTCAAGCTTGTGGTAACAAGAAACGATGTTTCGTTTGTGTGAGGGCGATTCTCTTCCCATCAGTTATCACGGACCATTATACGAAGTTCGAGCGACACTATAGATGAACAAACAGATGATGTTTGATATTTGGTAACATTTCAGATTAACTGACAGATGGTTTTGGTGAACCAATTGTCAATGTATCAAAAGCAGATTCGTCATCCTCGGCGTGTTTTGGTTCTTGCGTTATCGGGTTAATAGAATCAGTGACACCGTTGTCCATAACTGGGCTAACCACAGAAAACGATAAGTACGTTGCCAAGAATGACACAGCCGTCTAAGACAAGGACGTACTTCTCCGCCTTAGGGAACGGGGACTATTATAGCTTTCCAGATTCATTTGCTGGTCTTGTTTATTGGAATTTTTTTGATAGGGTGTTTTATTTCTACATGGATTTCTATGAAGGATAGACATATGGGCAGGTTCGCAGAACATAATAAATCTGGAAACAACGCAAGAAACAAGGACATACGAAGAGGAACGCACAGGAACTGTGCTGGCCTTTCAACAACGTTTAATAGCGAAGGGAAGACCATAAATGTTTGGTGTGTAGGCATGCGCAAAATTTAAGGCCAATGACGAACCGCGTCGATGACCCTCTGGAATAACTGACCACACGCCACCTGTTGATTATGTACAAGGAAATAAGCAAAGCTTAAAATTGATTTGGGAATGGCGAACACCGCCGCCAGGCGGTGTTCAGGAATGCGGTATTTACCCACATGCTGCAAGAGCTGGTTAGCACGGGTTTATGTTGGCAAATTGGATAGTCAATGCTCACTAGTGTTGTACAGTGTTCGTGACTGCTGTGCTGGCGTTCCATTGCCAAATGTTAGCTACCTTAGGGTGCGTTCCAATTTTGGCGAACCATTGCAGACGGCCTACGCTGACAGCTTAGAAGACAGCATGGAGCTGCGGTCATCCGAGTAATCGGAACTCGTCCGGATGGCGTTAATACGACGTGACGCTACACGCTACCTAGCGCTGGCATGAGAAAGCTAAGGAAAACGAGCAACATTGCTACATCATTTATTTCTTTCGTGCTCGAATCTCCGAAAAAACTGAACGTAGCTTACATCAAATTCGTAAGGAAGCGTCTACTTATGAAAGACGACCATTCTGGCAAAATCCAAGTAATCTGGTAAGCCGCCATATTGTTTTGACAGCAAGATAGCCTAGGTCATGTTTGTCTCTATTTCGGTCTTTTTTTTTTTTTTTTGCGGCTGCGCGAGAAATAGAATGAGATTTAGAATCACCGCTGCCCGCTTAGCTGTCTACCCATGTCTTCTATGGATAGTGCTGGAACGTACCCATGGATAGCAAGCGTGGCCATGCGCTCGCTAGACGACATTAATTTTTTGCTATTATCGGCTAGGGTGGCCTAACGTAAACTGTCCGCTGTTATAGCTGCGGCATTGTTTTCATTTAATCTAAATTTAACGAAGCTCTCGCATTTACACAGACAACAATCCCAGCTCTTGCTGCCTCAGCTTTTTCTATAATCGCTTTACGTCACCCGTAAGCTTCTGAAAAAAACGTGCCTAGAATGTCGCGATGGACGTTTTCCTTAAATTCGACTGTCGCAGTTTCGAAATCGCGACGGGCTTTGTCGACTTTTCCTTCCCCAATTACTGAGCTGGACAAGCGGACCTTCAGTTCCTTTCTTGAGTGCGCGTCGCTGAACGCAGCTGAGAACTTCCTCGGACTGGATGGAACAACCTAGACTGCCATCTTCCAATCGCTGTGAGAACCGCAGGCTTAACTCTTAGTTCTATCTATACGCCCACCCGCCTGCCTGCGTAGACTGTACCGTTTCCTGAAATAGTGATGTGTCTAATGCCACCTTCCTATAAGTAAATCTTCGCGAAATGCAGCTGTGACATCTGTCATGTCGTGTTCGAAGGAAAGTGTCCCGCAGTTGTGTGTTTCTGTTCCTTCCTTTTAAATATTGTGAGAAGGACGTAGCATAGAATCTTTCAATGCGCTTCTTGCATTCACGATGCCGGCCTCTATCTCTTGGAGTGTTTGTGTATAAGAAAACGGGATATGTTTATGACAGCCCTATTAGAGACCAAATCTCCACGCGTGACATTCTCGTGTGAGCCACGTCCTGCCTGTCGCGTTTCTTTGGCTCGCCGAATACACAGCGTTCACAGAGCTGCCGTGATGATTCCTTATAGCAGCAGTCTGAAAATCCTCTCAGCTAGCGGGCCGCTGTCGTGAAATGGAGTCTCCCGCAAGGGTCGGGACAGTGAAGAAGGTTGGAGAGGTGGTGGGTGATGGGGTGGGGAAGTCTTGAACAACATGAGAGCTAACGTTGCCATTTGAAGTAAGGCATATATACGGCCCATATGGCATATATATCTCATTTCTTAACGATATTTGGAGCACAGACGTCAGTATTATCGAAACAAAGTGCACTTTACGGTTGGATGATGTGCGTATCATGCGTAACTTTCGTTAAAGTGTTCCATAGATAGATAGATAGATAGATAGATAGATAGATAGATAGATAGAC
>JALIZH010015824.1:0-74963 GCA_030522465.1 Rhipicephalus appendiculatus | reverse complement strand
CATCAGTCCAATAGCCTAGAATTCGCTTTTTCGACCATGGTGTCAATGCTCTTTAACGGCCAATATCTCACGTAATCGGTGCTTTTCTTGGTGCCTTTTGATATAGAACCGTCGAATACAAGTTATGAGTGCTCGCAAACAAGTAAGCTGATTTTTCTTGAAATATATGACAACGTAAGATATACTTATCAAAAACTTCCCTGGAACAGTTGGCGGGGGGGGGGGGGGGGGGGGAGTAGGGATGGGAGGTCCAGGCACCTCCCTACATAATTCCTTCCTCTGATCAATAAATATTGAAATGGTGTGTGAACGACACTGCTTTGGAATACGTGTGAGTAGACGTGAGTATAAGCGTGAATCCAGGTAAGGCTGCTAGTAATGCTGGAGATGAGTAGGTAGGACCATAGGTCGGCAAAAAAGAAAAGTGGAACTCACTCAGACTCAAGAAATATGTCCTGTGCTTCGGACTCACACACAAAAATTTGCTTCAACCCGACTCACTCGGACTCAAACTCACCAAAACATAACTCACCCAGACTCAGACTCATGGCACGGTCTGAGTTTGAGTGAGTCCGAGTGAGTCGACTCATGAGTGAGTTTGCCGACCTATGGGCAAAGGCCACAGTTGGTAACGTGACAATAACATAACAGAAATAGCTGCTAAGCCTGCACACATGGCAGTAAATACGTTCTCCAAATTTCTGAGTCTTGACCTCATGGACTAGGTAAGAAGTAAACAGGAACCTGAAAGACTGCATTAGCCTGACATATGCTTAGCTACACAATGATGAACTCGTACATTACCAGAATTGCATGTTCACCATGTCTCAACCCAACAACTGAAGTACACGGCGTACCTATGCACGAAAAAACACTGATTTCGATAACAAGTGTGAAAGTAATGAGGCAAAGGCCACGGTTGGTAACGTGACAATAACAAAACAGAAAAAGCTGCTAAGTCTGCACACATGGCAGTAAATACGTTCTCCAAATTTCTGAGTCTTGACCTCATGGACTAGGTAAGAAGTAAACAGGAACCTGAAAGACGGCATTAGCCTGACATATGCTTAGCTACACAATGATGAACTCGTACATTACCAGAATTGCATGTTCACCATGTCTCAACCCAACAACTGAAGTACACGGTGTAGCTATGCACGAAAAAACACTGATTTCGATAACAAGTGTGAAAGTAATGAGGCAAAGGCCACGGTTGGTAACGTGACAATAACAAAACAGAAAAAGCTACTAAGTTTGCACACATGGCAGTAAATACGTCCTCCAAATTTCTGAAAGGTAGTCGTCTTAACTTCATGGACTAGGTAAGATGTGAAGAGGAACCTGAAAGACGGCATTAGCCTGACATATGCTTAGCTGCACAATGATGAACTCGTACATTATCCGAATTGCATGTTCACCATGTCTAAACTCAACAACTGAAGTACACGGCGTAGCTATGCACGAAAACAACACTGATTCCGATAACACGTGTGAAGATTTCAATAACACGAGTAACCTCCACTGGAGCACGCAACTCGGTATCGCCTGCACGCTTTAAGTTGCTGCCGCTGCAGACTCTTTTTATATATCCTTGAAAGGCAACGTGATGCGCGGTTGCGGCAATGGGGCACAACGTTGGGATTCTTCGTCGCAGATTCTTCGTCGATTCGTAGATTCTTCGGCGCAGATTCTTCGTCGACAATCCGAAGCCGGTCAGCAACTGCATGCTGCGCGTGTACGCGTCCGGAGTGAAGTGGAGCGAACAGAGTAAACTCCGCTTGGTTGGCGTCCAGTCTCCGCCTCGGCCGCGGCGCACGAAGTCGACCCACGCTTGTCTCAGCGCCGGATCGGACGGGAATCGGTGGACGTTTCACTGGCACAAGACTTCACAGCATTCACAGGGCAAAATATCGGTGCCATGACGACAAATTCAAAGTCAGACGACTCCCTTGCCCTCTGATAAGCGTATATTTTGTATTCGCGTGCACGCACTCTATTCCAGACTCCGCTTACTCGCTTCACAAGTACACTGGATGACAGTGACCGCACGACCGCACGGCGCGAGCAGATGATCGAGAAGGCGACGCGCAAGCTGCCATTTTGTGTGTTTTGGTGCTTGACGTCATCACAACTAGCCAGAATGCTGCGTGAAGTCACCAGAGGATTAGTGCTGTAGCCTGACGTCAGGTTAGTGTTGATGTCAGTACGGATGCCGCGAGAAAATTGACTTTAATATCAAAATAAAATATCTTATCAGCATTTGCTGAGCTTGATACTTGCTCAGAGCTATCTATGCATACAGGAGATTTGTATGACAGAGCAAGCTCGCCTTCGAAAAAACGTGTCAGTACTCCTTTAAGCGATGGCTTCGCGCGTTCTCCGGTTTGAAGGGGTGAGGGCCAGAGACGAAGAAATTGGGAGAGGGAGACTAATCTTCCTCCTTTTCGCATGCGTTCGTATTCTCGCGCTTTGCGCATTGTGCAGACGCCGTCCGCGTTCGAGCGCTCATAAAGCTCGTTTATCCTCCCGCGTGAGAGGGAGACGCCGCAGCTGGCACCGCGTCAGGGAGCTTCAACGGCGACGGCGCGGTGCCGGCCTAAGGAGCATCGCTCCTAACAAATAACAGCAATAAAGCAAGTAAAAAGGTGGCGGTCCCACTGCCGCCATCTTGCCCGTAGTTCCAATTCAGACACCAGGCGACGCCACCCATCCATGTTTAGACAAATGTAGAAAAATGTGCGTCGCAGCTCGACTCAATTTCTTCGCACAAGTACAGTCGGCGTCGCAGCGCGCGTCTCCTGCATGACCAGAGAATCGGCCGACCACGGCCGACGAAAGGTTGGGAGAGCGACAAAACGCGGACAGCGTCTTGCACAAACAATCTGCCGTTTCAACAAGCGACACGATGAAAGACGCTCCCAGTGAGCGTCGGCTGACTGAAATCGGTGTCGTTTCGCTCAAGTGTAAACGCGCCTTTAGGCACTGAGGCGTGCTGCGGCAAGGGTTTTTAAATGCGAATGCATTTCTTAGTCGGGCTATGTCAGGCGGCGTTGTCCGCGGCGGTGTCCGCGCGCCGGCAGGTGTTATCTCTCCGCTCTCACTCCCTCTCCCATAGCAACAGCTGCGGGCGCGCGCGCTTATCCTCGCCCCTAGCAACCGGAGCAGGTGGTGCGAGAGAGTGTAGGAGAGGGTAGGTGCAGTGCTTCGCCGCTCCTTCTCTCGCCGTTCGCTCTCTCTCCTCCCTGCGCCCCACTCTCCCGTCCGCTCGCGCCTCACTCTCGACCGTTCGCCGGCTGGGCGCCTCTCAAGGCGATGGCAGAAGTCGGTGAAGCCGAAATCTCTCGGCGCAAGAAATTCATTCACATTTCCTCACGATTCCCTTCGGGAAGGTGGGGGGAATTTTTTTTATTCTCCCCCCTCTATCTCTCTCTAAAAAAGAAAGAAGATAGTATGTGCAGTGACTTTCTTGAGAAAGTTTGTCACTGGCCCCAAACACTGGTGGTGTTGGGTCGCGTAGAACAGCCCGCACAACGTTCACGTGCATGGAAATTAGAATCGTTATCACCGCTGACAACAGTTGGTTCGACTGTGAATGTAGTACCGGCGTTCAGCACGTGACGTTTCAGCTGATATCTATTTTGCACCATTCTGAAGCTCCCAATAAAGCTTCTTGCCATTGGTTTTGTGCTATAGTATTACATAGCGCCCCTTTCCTGCGCCTTGCAGTGCAATAGTAGTAGTGGTTTATTATAAGGAAATGACGCTTATTTCTGCAGCCCAATAGGGAGCACGGCGCAAAAAAAGTACTTGGGAAAGGCTTTGCCTCTTTCCCAGCTGAAGCAGTATAATTATACCTCATGAATCCCAAAACAGATGTATGGAGCACTGCTTTTTGTTGTTGTTTTTGTTACATGGCTATATCAAGAGATGTTAGGGTGACATCGGCCATGCTGTGGTTTGCCATTTAGGTTGCCGCAAAAGTTCTTCAGCAAAATGTTAGTCAGTATCGCAGGATATGTTTTATCACTATTTTGTTCATATGGCCATTCTCACGGGCGCCGAAGTCAGATGATTCTTCGTTGACCAGCAATCGGACTGTCAGTTTTGGGAAGAACCGCTGTTATTCGGGCATTAGTAAGCTGTGAGCAACAGCGTTATCGCTGAATAGAGTAGTCCTCCTCGGTCGCGGCGTCCTTGGTCCAACTACTTCCCGACACCGTAGCGCTCATGAGCGGCAGAAACAGTGATCGTCTTATCCACAGTCAGCGCGTTTCTGCATTTAGCGCAGATCAACTTTTTCAGGGTCCCGTACACTACCACGTTGACTAGAACGACCTGCATCTTCGACAAAGTCTCGCTTCTGACGACATCGTTGCAGCTAGGATGTAATTACCTCATTGGGTACAACTTCCCAGTACTGGTCAGTTGAAGTTGTCGTCAAGGTGCTCTGCCGGCTTGCACTAAAATTCTCGGCAATTATAAGCTCTGAGCCCGTTAGACCATCGTGTCCCCGGTGGAGCGCCAGTACATAGCATTTGCCCGGCATGTAAGCGTAGAACGTCGGGCCCAGCCGCCAAGCGTAGCATATCGGGTACAATTTGAAACCTCGCAGACACGAAAAACACTCAAAGGAACGCACAAAAAAACGCGCAGATGAACGGCGAAGAGATGCACATCGATAAAGACGCGCCAGGGAACGCCGGTCCTGCCGGACGCGCGACGAACCAACGCCGTTGGACGAACGCGCAGTACTCCGGCGTACCGAAGCCGTTTGCTGCTCGATGTGACCGCCCCCCTCTGCTGACGTAGTGCGAGCGGTGCGAGTGGAAAGGGTACATAACTAATCCCTTCTCCTTTTACAGTTGGTGTTGGTTAGGCGCGGCGACTAGACTTGGCTACTAGGCCAAACAAAGAAGCCTGGAGAAATAATCCATACCCGTTTGACCGGCTTTTTTATGTCTAGTGGTGCCACATTCGACGAACGTTGGAACTCACATAAAACAACTTGATTTTTATTTCACAGATGGCGCTACCCCCTAAAAATCGCCTGTGAGATGTATGATTTATTGAAAATATTTCGCGTCAAGCACTGGGTGGTCGAGTTAGTGAGCACAAATAGATACAAGATATATGACTCTACTAATGTGGAATACTCGTTGTGAATTACCGTCTAAAAGAAAAAAAAAGCCAGTCTCTACGGAACTGCCAAGCAGAAAAATTACCTAAATTCACTGCTGTCCTGTAGGATCCCTAAACAACGTAAAAGAATTTTCTCTTCATAGAATCCTAGAGAGAGCCCTGCTGCTTGGTTATGTAGGAGTTCAGAGTTGCAGCTTGAATAGTTTTGTCGCTTCCTCGGTAATGCGTAACTAAGTAGAGCCTATAAACTGCCGCAATAACCTAATAATAACTCATTAAGTTTTCGTCACTGCACAAAACAACTTCGCGTAGAAAATAAGTACATTCTGATCTAGAGAACCACTAAATGTTATAGTACTACATTGAAAAGAATATAAGATATTCACTGACAAACTTTCATTGTTTTGCCCATTTTTATTGGAGCGTAAATAAATAACTAATCACTTCATACGCAATATCTCTTCATAGAAACGTTGCATAACACTTCGTCTAAAGGAACAGTAAATTTCGCTCTGTTATGTTGAACAGTTTCGCCGTACTCGTAGTAGAACGGAGGCTTGTACAGCGAAAACGTTTTTTGTTGCTCACGCTATTTTCATTTCTGTTAGATAACGCTTCGGGCCAGGCGATAATAGCCGGTGTCATTGGAAAGTGGAGATTGTAAGCTTTACAAATTTACACAATTATAATTTATACATAGATCGCAGCGAGCACAGTGCGTCAGCAAACAATGCCTAAAATGTGGAGCGATTGCCGCCGGAGTGGGACCGCCACCATGAAACGGGCCGCACCACATGCACGACCTCGGGACGTGCCCGGCGTCGCTGAGAGTTTGAGATGCCATCCGGGACAACCTCGTAGTCGAGTGCGCCGAGACCTCTAAGCACCCTATACGGTCAGAAGTATCGTCGCAGAAGTTTTTCACTCAGTCCACGTCGTCGTATCGGTGTCCAGACCCAGACACGGTCACCGGGCTGATATTCTGCATGGCGTCGGCGAAGGTTGTAGCGATGACTGTCGGTCTTTTGTTGGCACTGGATGCGCAGACCGGCCAGTTGTCGGGCTTCTTTGACGCGCTGGAGGTACACGACGACGTCGATGTCTTCCTCATCGGTGACGTTCGGCAACATGGCGTCGAGCGTCGTTGCCGGGCTCCTTCCGTAGACCAACTTGTATGGTGCCATCTGCGTCGTTTCTTGTAAGGCCGTGTTATATGCAAAGGTCACATACGGGAGGATGGAAACCCACGTCTTGCGCTCGACGTCAACGTACATGGCCAGCATATCGGCGATGGTCTTATTAAGACGCTCGGTAAGGCCATTCGTCTGTGGGTGGTAGGCGGTGGTGCGGCGGTGGCTTGTCTGGCTATATGCCAAGATCGCCTGAGTTAAATCAGCCGTAAACGCCGTACCTCTGTCGGCGATGAGAACCTCTGGGGCCCCATGACGAAGGACGATGTTCTCAATGAAGAACTTGGCTACCCTCAGCGGCACTGCCTTTGGGCAGGGCCTTTGTTTCGGCGTAGCGGGTGAGGTAGTCGGTAGCTACGACGTTCCATTTGTTTCCGACAGCCGACGTCGGGAACGGCCCCGGTAAGTCCATGCCGATTTGCTGGAACGGTCGGCAAGGTGGTTCGAAGGGTTGCAAAAGTCCCGCTGGCCTTGTCGGCGGTGTCTTGCACCGCTGACAGTCCCGGCATGTCCTCGCGTAACGAGTGACGTCGGCTGTAAGGCTTGGCCAGAAGTACTTTTCTTGTGTCCTCGCGAGCGTGCGAAAAAAAAACCAGATGGCCAGCCGTCGGGTCGTCGTGCAGGGCATGCAGAATTTCTGGTCGCAGTGCCGAGGGTACAACGATAAGGTAGCTGCCTCGGGCTGGAGAGAAGTTCTTCTTTACGAGAACGTTGTTTTTCAAGAAAAGGGATGCCAATCCTCGCCTGAATACTTTTGGGACCGCGATGGTCCTGCCCTCCAGGTATTCCATTAGACCCCTCAGTTCCGGGTCGGTTCGCTGTCGTTCGGCGAAGTCGTCGGCACTTATGGCTCCCAAGAAGCTGTCATCATCCTGGTCGTCGGGCGGTGGTGGGTCGACGGGGGGCACGAGACAGGCAGTCGGCGTCGGAGTGTTTCTTTCCGGACTTGTACACGACGGTAATGTCGAATTCTTGAAGTCTTAGGCTCCACCGTACGAGGTGACCTGAAGAGTCCTTCAAGTTAGCATGCCAACACAAAGCGTGGTGGTCGCTTACAACTTTGAAAGGCCTGCCGTAGAGGTAGGGGCGAAACTTGGATGTTGCCCAGATGATGGCAAGGCACTCCTTTTCTGTTGTAGAATAGTTGGCTTCCGCCTTGGATAGCGACCGGCTAGCATAACTGATGACCCTTTCCACTCCGTCAGACCTCTGCACAAGCACGGTGTCGAGTCCAACACTGCTCGCGTCGGTGTGTACTTCTGTTTCAGCGTATTCGTCGAAATGCGCAAGTATCGAAGGCGTCTGTAGGCATCGTTTAAGTTCTTCAAATGGTTCGACTTGCGCAGTTTCCCACTTGACTTTCACGTCGGCTTTCGTGAGGTGAGTTAGCGGCTCGGCGATCCTTGAAAACTCCTTGACGAAGCTTCCGTAATAGGCGCACAAGCCGTGAAATCGACGCACGGCCTTTTTGTCAGTGGGTGGCGGGAAGGTGGCGATGGTAGTTGTTTTCCGCGGGTCGGGGCGAACTCCTGACTTGCTAATGACGTGGCTCAAGAACAAGAGCTCCTGGTATGCGAAGCGGCACTTTTCTGGCTTCAGAGTTAGTCCGGAGGTCTTGATTGCTTGAAGTACAGCTTCAAGGCGCAGGAGGTGTTCGTCAAAGTTTGAGGCAAACACAACGACGTCGTCCAAGTACATGAGGCACGTCTGCTACTTTAAAGGGACCCTGAAACGGTTATTTGTAGCTTTGTCAGCGTTTAGACTAGAGCATCATCGAACCATTGGCACCACAAATTTAGCGGCACGCCGTGTACCAAGGCGGCTACGGACAATTATATCATATCCCTCCTTCTCACCCCTGCCTTGCCTCCTCAACTCATGAGACACGCTGGCATCGCTGGCGATCGCAGAGCTCACGTGAGAACACTCGACGATTTGAGTTTCGCCCAGTGATTACCTCCGAGATAGCCCGCCGACAGGTTGCGTGCATCTCGGAGACCATAGCCCAGTGCGCCCGGACAGCACGCACGCCGTCTGGCAACAGAGACATCGCGGAGTGGTTGATATCTGCTCCGACAGGTGCCGCCACCCTGCCAGCCAATTTTTCGTGCGCGCACACCGCAGCCCCAATGACGTCGCCAGCAGCCCCAATGACGTCGTGCGGACACTGCATGTCGTACTCGCAAGGGGCGGTTGAAAACGCGTTGGGCTGAGCCGCACTGATCTGCAACGATTCGCAGCTTTATAGCGTTGTAATAAATTACACAGTGTAAGCAGAGAGCTTAAATTAATCTGTAAATGAGCCTTAGGACTTGGTCTACTGGCCCAATGTGTTTGTACAAAATCGTCAAAACCGTTTCAGGGTCCCTTTAAGCCAGCCAGTACTGTAATCATGACACGTCGGAAAGTCGCAGGTGCCAAGCAAAGGCCAAAGGGCATGACCTTGAACTCGAAGAGGCCGTCCGGTGTTATAAAGGCAGTCTTTTCTTCGTCTCTCTCGTCGACTTCGATTTGCCAATAGCCGGTCTTCAGGTCCATCGACGAAAAATACTTCGCGTTGTGGAGTCGGTCCAGGGTGTCGTCTATGCGTGGGAGAGGATACACGTCCTTCTTCGTGATTTTGTTCAGGCGGCTAAAACCACGGGTGAAGCCCACGGACTCTTGGACGGCTGGATGATGTCGTCGCGTAGCATTTCGTCGACTTGTTTCTTCACGGCCTCGCGTTCGCGCGTCGAAACTCGGTACGGGCTCTGTCGAACTGGTCGGGCACTTTCTTCTGTTATGATGCGATGTTTCGCGACTGGGGTCTGTCGAATTCTTGACGACGCCGAAAAGCAGTCCTTGAATTGCAGGAGCGGGGCTTTGAGCTGGTCGTGCTTGAGCTTCGGAAGGCTCGGGTTAACGTCAAAATCTGGTTCGGGACCTCGATTTGTCGAAGCAGGTTCGGCAGCATCGTAGAGGGCGAAAGCATTGCTGGCGGCGACGCATTCGTCGATGTAGGCGACCGTCGTACCAATGTTGAGGTGCCTATATTCGTGGCTGAAGTTTGTCAGCACTACCTTTGCTTTACCGTCACGCAACTCCGCTATACCTCTTGCCAGGAAAATTTGACGGTTCAGGAGTAGGTGCTGATCGCCCTCGATGACGCCTTCAAGGTTCGCGGGTTTTTCGGTACCGACGGAAATAATGACGCTGGAGAGCGGAGGCACAGTCACCTGCTCTTCTATCACATTCAACGCCTGGTTCCCAGGCGTCGCGTGGGGCGGGAGCGCTTTTTCTGAGGTTCGTGTTATCGACTCAGACCTCAGGTCGATGACGGCGCCGTGGTCACTTAGGAAGTCCATTCCAAGTATCACATCCCTGGAGCAGTGTTGTAGGACGACAAAGCTCGCAGGATAAGTCCGGTTATTGATGGTGACTCTCGCCGTGCAAACTCCTATGGCCATTATAAGGTGGCCTCCACCTGTCCGGATCTCGCGTCCACTCCAAGCGGTCTTTACTTTCTTCAGCTTGGCGGCGAATGGCCCGTTGACGACGGAATAGTCGGCCCCAGTGTCGATGAGAACGGTGACGTTGTGGCCGTCGATGAGAATGTCGAGGTCGCTAGTCCGTCGCCTTGCGTTTCGGTTAGGTCGTGGCGTAGGATCACGGCTGCGTCGATTTGTTGCGCTGCTTCCATGCTGCGTCGTCAGGTCTTCCTCGGTCCACGAGGTTTCGTCGACAGGGCTCTGTCTGCTTCGTGTCGTGTTCAGCAGGTTTCGTCGCGGCGTCGTCGTCGGCGGAGGGTCTTCGTTAGTTCGTCATACAGCAACCGCACCTCCATCGGTTGCTTCCCCTAGTTTTCCGGATACGGGCAAGGCGACCGGCCCCGGGTTGGGCCAGTGTACTGCCGGCGGTGCGGCGACATGTAGCGGCCGGCAGGGCTGGGCAAAGATACATTGAAATTGTATCGCGATACGATACAAGATACTCGGGCAAAGAGTATTGGATACATAGCTACAAGATACTTCCGGAATGAATGTATCCGATACGATACTTTCCAATTGTATCTTAAGATACATCGATACATTTGTAAATTTGCTATTATAGATCTATGTAATGAAGCAGCAAATGAATATGTATAGAAGTGTTTACTTTAAAATGTCTTTAATTGCGACCAACTTGGTTTAAGTTAAATGAAATATCTGTTTGAGTCTCGAAAGTTCTTTCTTGCTAAATGTATATTAGTTTCATTCCGAAACAAGTCATTGGGATTTCTTTACTTGACAGCTGTTTGTAAGCTGCACTATCAGTGGTTTTTACTTGACAGTTTTGTATTTTATGGGTGTCGCTGCTCTACTTAGCGACTAGCTAGCGTGTTGCTGTCTTCAATGTGCAAGAACTTCAATAAGAAGCCTCCGCACTATGGCACAAATACCGGTCCAGAGTCTTACCTTGTCCGTAAGCGTTGTTAGAGCTTTCGTAATAACGCATCACCCGACTGCTGTAGAGCAGCAACAACAGTGGTAGTGATATTTCTTGAGAAGCATCATGTGAAGACGATAATTATCGAGGCAGTGTACACAATTCGCTGAGGACATAAAACTGCAATGTCTTTTTTTAACCCATTAGGGCCCGCTGTTCTTTAAAAAGTACACTTGCTTTTTCAGGCATATAAAATAGAAAACAGAATATTCTGATCTCGCTCATTAAAATTTCTGATGCCAAAGGTTGCAGCAAGATAATCCTAATTTGGAATATTGACTCGGTTATGTTTTTTTCTGTTTTATGAGTCGTCAAACTTTAGGAAAATGAGAGCCTGTTAAACGCACGTGGTCAGTACCACTTTTTCTAAATTAATTTGAAGTTTGACATTTTATATGTTGAAAAAACGGACTGCTTCTGCCTCAGGAAGAGCAAGTGAATCCCTGCAAAACGCGATAAGCCTATAGAGTGCATAGTTTTGCTGTGAGGAGTAATCAAATGTTGCTGTACTTTATTAGTACACTGGGACTTCATGGGAGCATACATGTAACTCTTGTTGTGCATTGTATCATAGATTCAACAGGCTTTTTTTTGTTATGCATGCCGTTTTTTCGGTTATTTCAGACTCATGAGGCTGTGAAAGATGTCGCTGTGAATATACGAGAGCCTCTTGATGTTTTAATTGGCGATTCTGACCCTAACATGGGAACTTAGGAGGAGGAGGGGAATGACGACGGTACGAATGGGTGCTCTCTGCTAAATATAAAAAAAAAACCTGGAACGAAAGGAACGTGGGTAAGATAACTTTTGTTTTGACTCAGAAAAGCAGCTTCGTTTCGAAAATGGCAAAGACAACAGCGTAATTGCTATGCTGACGAAAGACTACACAGTTGAGTCAGTATGCTCTTTATCGTTGTGGCCATTCACTGAAAAGAAAGAAAACGTGGTGCCACTGTCCTCCTTCTTCATCCGCAGTAACAATGCCATAAAGGGGTTTGAGCTCTACGATCAAGCTGCGAATGACTAGAGAATTTTCATTGAGAAAAAGTGGTACCAGCCCCTATTTACCCAGATGATCGAAATAGCCGCAGACAACGCATACAGGGTCTGCTACGACATCGTAGGTTTTAGGGGAGCCTCTACGCGTTCACTATTGTCCTTAAGTCAAATAGTAGCAAAACACTGACTGCGCCTTGTTGTACCCAAGAGAAGTATCAAAGTTCTCCAGATTTCGCTGCGCTTGCTATTACCCTCTATCTATACGGACATTTTCACAAGAAGCTGGCAAAACAGTTGAATTCTGCCAAAATACATCGAAATGGTGCGGCGAAAAGCGTGACGTCACGCTTTCCCTAAAGCACTGGTCCTTGATTAAGTTGCATGGGCCAAGATAACTTTGTTATTCGTTTCGCAAGGGCCCAGCGTACTCGCCATTCTTGCACCAAGTCACCTTGCCCGTTGCTATCTCGAAGGCCCAGCGTACTTTTTAAAGTACAGTATCATAACTCCTGAAGAAATACACGTAACTCTATGAAAATTTGCACGTGTGGTTATCTGTCGTGGTTAATTAAATAAGCAAAATGTCAATGAATTCGGACCTGTAGTTCTCTCGTGGTCCTTAATGGGTTAAAATATTCTACTTATCTGCTTGCGTAAAGCGTTCGTTAGAAACATATTCACTAACGTGCAATCTTTTCCATTTCCTCTCCGAGATCCCTTGTGCCGCCCAGAAATTTTCCAGATGTATTGTACCTGGCAAAAAACGTCGCAGGATATCACTGCTATTCACACTATCACAACTTTTAGTCCTGCTTACCTGCTTATTTGTTGCACTAAAAAAACTTTACGGTGACCTAAAAAAGGAAAACGAACATACTTCAGTGAAGTAGCAAGGCGGTACCGTATTAAAAGATTACAGTGAATAAGCATACAGGGTGTTTCACGTAAGTACACTCTAAAAAATCCCACGCTTAATGTCACGCTAAACTGTAATTTTAAGCGTGATGCGCATGTAAATGAGCCGTGCATGACGTTTCAAGCACCACGTGACCGAAAATAAGCGTGACGTTCCTTCAGGTCAGCGTGAGGGCAAGGCTGCGTGCCATGGTTCAGTCATGTGCAAGCGTGAGCGAGTAGTGTACGCGTGTAGAGCGGATATCGCACGCTTACATTCCCGCGGAGCGCACGCGTAAACATTTACCATCACGCAGATACAAATCCTAATAAGGGAGCCGCGATATGCCGCGCCGTCTGCACGAAGCGCGAGCATGCGCCTTCTCAACCACGAACGTGACGAGGTGCATACGCATGCGCATACGCCTTGTCCCCACGCCCATTGCGAGGAATACGAAACTTCATGTCGGGCAGTGTTGTACACGTTCCTCTAAAACAGGAACGAAAGTTCGTTCCTCGTTCCTTCCCAATTTCGGAACGAGTTCCCGTTACAAGTTCCTCAAATGCAAAAGAAACTCGTTACAGTTACATTTCCAAAATTCGGAACGTGTCGTTACATTAACGTTACATTTGAACTTTTTTAATAAATATATAGTGTCGGATAATCCTGAGGCGAAATACAGTGAGCAATTTAAAGCTCCTGTTGAGCTACATATATCAAACGAATTTAACATTGCTGACAGCAGGTTATACATAGGTAAAGAAATCTAAATAAACGCTCCTAGACAGGGTTGCCGTTGGTGGCTACTTTGCGCCAGATTGGCTACTTTAGGACCCCGTGTGGCTACACAAATTTGAGGTTGGCGCCATGGCTACTTTTTGGCTACATTGAACTTCTGTTTAGGCGCATTTAGTAGCCAATTTTATTATTATTGGCAGGTAAAAGAACAAGAAATCCGAAAGATCAGCCATTGTTTTCAACCTTTTCTGTCACGTAAGGTAATGCGCGCGCATGTATGGACCGCAGCAATAGGCTCATGCGCACCAATGCCACCCCCTCTACCCCCCCCCCTGCAGACCAAATATCAGCAAAATGAAGCTGCTCTGTTATTATGGTCACTAGTAACCAATTTAGGTCTGCGACGTCAAGAAAAAAACTATAAACGTTCAACGTTTGGCGGGAATGCTCCAAAATTTCCCCTTGTCTGTGAAGAACTGTCCTGCATAAATATATGCAGACGCACTGAACTTATACTAATACGATACAGTTGCTGCACCACTGTGTGCAAATTATGATTTATGGAATTAATGTCGGAAAATGCAATGTTATCGTGTTCCAAAACACTAACATTATGCCTATTTACCTCTTGAACAGCGTTGCATTTTATAACCTGTGGCTTTCTATGAATATTTATATGCCCATATACATCATGTAACATTAACAGGAAGAATGTACAATTCTTTCTGACTACAACCGCATTGTTAACATATGAACCACGAAATGCCGCCTTTCCGCTCCATCTCTAGCAGCTGATCGCAATTTCCGCCTTTTGAGCTTACTTCATAGAATATACCAGGGCAGCGTGCTCTACGACCCGCTTATTTTATCACCGCACTATGGGTCATCCCTTTGGTTATCGCGCTGAGGCCATTCTATATTGTAGAACCCGATGCTTACTAGTTTGTTGGAAGTCTGCTTGTCATTCTCTACATTTTTTGGTTGTCTTTTATGCACTCTCAGCAATGCTCTTGGCCTTGCGGCACATAAATAAATAAATAAATAAATAAATAAATAAATAAATAAATCATTTTTTGAAGCTGACCTGTGGCTTGAAGAGCCAGATGGAAACCACTATGGTATTATTTCTATGTTTTCGCACACTCAAATGGTGTTTATTTTAGAAAAATTCGAGTCTTTTTCAATTTGGCTACAAATTTGGCGATAAAATTAAATTGAACGGCTACTTTGGCTACTTTTAGCTTGAATTCTGGCTCCTTTTCAAGTCTACCCAACGGCAACCCTGCTCCTAGACAAATTTTTTCGAGACCACCGGCCTTATTACATACATGTAACCGCAACTTTCGTGCTCGTCTATTTCAAGTCCAACACATGTGGTACTTTTCAACGTCGGTCTTCAAAGGCGCAGTTAGGATACTTCACTTCACATATTCAAATAGAAATCTCCAGCAATGAGCCAAATAACGGAACTTCTCGCAGAGGAAATACTTAGGCATTTAATTAGTGCTAATTGAATATTTGTGAGCAGAAAATAATGTTGAGGATACACATTTGCACCTTAGTAAAGTCCCCGGTTCACAGTCAGCGAACATATTTCTGTATATTTCGTCCTCTGTCTTTCTATCTTTTGCTTTCTTTCTTTCCTTTCGTTCTGTGTATTTTTCTCTTTCTCTATTCTTATATTTTTTTCGCGATCTCTGTCTCCCTGTGTACGTTCGCTCGCCTTCTATCTTTCTTTTTTTTTCTTTTTCTCTGTCTCTCTATGCTCGTTTTCCACTCCTCTTCACCATCATTTCTCCTTTCCACCCCTTGATATACTGTACTATACAAAGATATGCTATACACTTCTAGCGTGTGCGCATGTTCCAGAAAAACGCATAGTCAATAATTTACTCAACATCCTACTTCATCAGTATATGGTCACTCTGCTAAGAGATGTATACGAGCAAATGTAAAGTCAGCCAGAATGGTATATTGCGTTGGTGAGGTGTCTATACTTACCACCGTTCTAGTGTATAATGAGAAATGGCGGTTCTTTGATGTATTCACTCTAGAGATGAATGCGAATTCTTCAGTACTATGAGTTCGTCGTTGGGTCGCGATACGAGCAAAATGAACATATTAGTCATCTGTCTGTATTCAATTGCTTCAAAGTGTCATGCCTATGTTGAATGAATACCACGAAAGAACAAAAAAGAACTAGATAGCCGAATGGTTACGACGCTCGCCTTCAGATCGTGGATAGGCGATGTCGAATATCGCCTCGCCGAAAACATTTTGTAGAAAAGAATTTATCGCTTTCTCTATATCCCTTCCTTTCGCTCTCTCTGTACTCGTTCTCTCGCCTCACCAGAGTTATTGCATCCCGCGCCGGACAAATGAGCGCCCGTGTTCTGGGAGAGAAGCAGAAGAGGATGGCGATGACGAAGAGAGTGCGTGTCGGTTCATGATGATGATAATTTTCTTTCTACGACACATGGAAACCTCGAGCATAATATCTCCGCAGTAAAAAATCAACTGTTCGTCCCGCACGTGGTCAGTCTCGGCGTCTTTCGCTTTCCTGCGTCCCCGGCGGGCGCCTTGAAGTAAAAGGCAGGATGCATCGTAGTCACGTGATGGGCGAGCGCTACATTTTCGCGCCTCACGCGGTCGCCCATCCGCCTTCCCTGTTCTGCATGATGCGCTGCGTGCCTCCGCCTGTTGAATGCCGTGAAACTTTTACAGAAGGAACGCCGTTCCCGCTACCTTTCCTGCTTAAACGTAACGAGTTACCGTTACAGTTCCACCGATGCTGAATGGAACGGTGACGTTCCTCCGTTCCTGCCAAAAGGAACTAGTTCCTGGAACGTCGTTCCTTTGAACGCCGTTCCGTGCAACACTGATCTCGGGAGGCTGTCGAAGGGCGTGCGTTTGAAAGGCTGCTTCCAGCCATATTTGTTGCGGATTCTGCAGCGGGTGGTCACGATGTTTAATCATTGCAGCACAGAGATTTCTGCCACGTTCACTTCTACAGACATTTTTCGCATTGAAAGTGAGTGGTGCAAACACACCAGTTGTGATCGTGTCGTCATTGTGAGAGAAAATTCACCGCGCTCGGCAGCAGGATTTCCACATGGATGGTGCACATACAGCGAGCGCTCAACTGCCATTCATGGACGATTGGAATATACAGGTAAGAATGTTAGTTGTGTTTCGCTCGTACTCTATGTCAGCAAACATTAATGATTTGCAACGGTTTCTTGTCTGGCTGTCAAATGTTGTGTTTCAACGTGTGCATTTATTCTTCTTTTTCTGACAGTGTTGTGTTCCGCACTTGTCACTTGCATCCTTGCTTATTTATATCCTCGCTTTCAATAACAAGTCGTCTCTTGAAAGGCAGTGCTTGCTCGTATATCTTTCCTGTCTAGTTTCTGCCGTGTCGAGTTATTCTGCCGTGTTATTGATTCCACTATGGAATACCTTGCAACAAGCTCAACGTTGTGTTCTTTTGAAGTGCCATACTGTCGCGATTACAACGCGAGTTTTTTTTTTTTTTTGAGAAATTTCTAAAGTCAGAACGCATCTCGCGTTACATGCTGGTTCAATGTTGTTACGGCGTGTTAATCCTAACTTAGAACAGTACGATCGACGCCGTAGTGCAGGTGTATTACAGCGACCGTTCTTCTTTTCACGTGGTGCGCGACCACGCCATCCGTGGAAGCCTTGCCGTGCTCGATTGTGACGCGGACCTTCATGAATCATAGAGCGTAGGCTTGGGCATGCTGGTAATCCATTTTTCTATTTCAGCACACTTGTTAACAAAACAGAGGACTGGACAACGACACAGACACATCGCACGAGTGGACATAGCGGTGTGTCCGTGTCGTTCTTCTGTCCTCTGTTTTGTTGACATGTGCGGAAAAAAAGAATTCGGAGTGATGTTTAACCAACACCGCTGGTCGGTGTCACGTCGGACGACGCCGATCTCGCTGAGAGGGGCAGAGGCGTCAGCTTGCGGGCTACCATTTCTCTTTGCAACGGTTACTCACAGCAATGGAGCTTATTTTTCTAGCTATAGCATATATCACTCATACTCATAGTATGGTGCTATAGGTTACGGAAAAGTTCATAATTTTGTCAGCTGTTTGCCGACTGATAGTAACCTGCGTCTCAGAAGCGATGCATGATACATCAGGAGCGATGCATGCTTTGAATGAGCATATCTATTTGTGTCCAGTTCAGATTTTTAGGTTTTGCTTTTCAAAAAGAGTAAGTGCGGCGGTGTTGCGGTGTTTAGTGAACATGAATAGTATATGCCCGTGCTGATGTGATTCAGCAGCCCTTCAACATTTTTCAGTATTCTTTTATCATTTACGCTGTTATTTGACACTTAATGACCTTAAATGTGCACAAGTGTGCTTATCCTGATTGCTGCCTGCACATAAGCGTGGATAGGGCTGTTTTTCTCTTGTCAGTTTTGCTACGTGATGTGCCTTATTTCTCTCTTATGAAACATGAAGCCGTAATTGTATCTCATGTATTTGTATTGAACGTCGCTGTTGCATTGTATCTAGGGGCTACGGCTCAGTCGCTGTTCATGACAACTTTTTTAGCGGCTCCCCTGTACCTGTACTTCCTGAGGCTGGAACAAATTATTATTATTATTATTGTTATTATTATTATTATTATTATTATTATTATTATTATTATTATTATTATTATTATTATTATTATTATTACTATTATTATTATTCATTTCTAGCTACAAAGCAAACTATTCCCTATCAGCAACACAATCTCGGTGAATTGCTGAAAAATGTCCGGATATGATGTAGGAAGTTGCAAGCCGTGCAACACGTCTACGCTTCTATGGAAGAAATAAATGGGTAAGCAATATAGCACAACTATAAAACTGCTTGTAACTTCACTTTTTTGCCTCTGTTTTGTTAGGGGCATGTTTATCGCTCAGGTATCAGAGGCGAGAAGAGGAGTGACATGCTGGAAACACAGGCCACCGAAAAGCAGCAGCTAAGCATGAAAGATAGAGCACACACCTCACTTGAAGAGTATTCTCGGGAATCGACAGCTCTCACGTTGCAGGCAAGTAAATGGTATCAACGAGGCTCGGTTACTGTGAATTATATTTGTAATATTTCAAAGATTTATTATGCCTCAATATTTATTACATATTTTCTTTGTAAAAAGCATTTCAGGAGCTTTTCCAGTCTTATGCATGTATCGGTTGCAAGACAGTGTATGTTGGACGGGCGTGAATCAAAGCCAGTCTCACTCTGGGTGCCTTTTGTTCTACACGTGTGCAGTAGTAGCTCATTATTAGTTAGTGAAGTGTGTTTTTTTTTGGTTTTAGCCATTTTAGCACTGGAGCCACGAGTTATTTACAAGATAGAAATTATATTGTTTACTCGGCAAACTACGCTACTTTAAAGCCTCAGAAGCTCAGTAATTTTGAATTCGTTTTGGGGCAGCTTTGTGCAGTTTGCTTCATTTGCAGACAAAAATAGATTGTGATTTTTCCTGTTTATTGAAAAAAGAATGTTCCTCGTTAGCTGTTCTGTAAGTGAACGTTAGAAAGGTTTGCAGATGTCACTTTCACTGCATAACTTTATTGCAGAGGTTGGCTTCGCACTTCCGTCCATTTATCCTTTTTTTTCTTTTTCTTTAACTGACCATAGAAACAGAACGTGCTTCTCAAACTCAATGTGTGGGCGGGGATTGAGTGCGATCCAGTTCATGATAATGATCATTTTCTATCTACGACACACGGTGAATCTCGGCCTTAACACCTCTGCCGTAAACGCAAGTGATCATTAGTTACCTTTGCAGCGTAATTGACGTGTCTTCTTCACAAGTAAAACATTATGGTTTGGTTAATGGGATATTTTTTTTTACAGACACCTCCAAAAGATTTTATAGGACCCTGCATTGTCTGGGGGAAAAAGAAGACTCCTTATCTGCGGCAGCGAGCTGGAAACTTTTCGTATGAGTGGAGACGGCCCCAGAGAAGGAACTAGTGATGTGCCTATGCCTGTACTGCATGGAAGATTTGACATATCCAGCAGCATATTGCCAACTGCTTGGCTTCGTCCAGTCACTCACAAAGGCGGGGCTCGGGCAAATAGGTATCATCGACACAAACAACACTAAGGAGTTTGTTCACTGCGTTGCGCATTTAGATAGACAGCGTATACCGAATTAACCTTCCTCAGCATTACGCAAATATTTCTGCTGTGAACTGTGTAACTTCTCTTTTTAGCTGTGGTTTCGTTGCATCGCGTTTCCTGAGTGTGTATACTACATGAATTAAAAAAACTGTACGGGTCGTACACCTTCTGTTGCTTATTATCTTCGCGTTCCTTGGAATAAAACGCCACACAAATATAATTTGATAAGGTATTTTTGGCGAACAACAGGGAAAACTGAATGTTTAAAGGGAGAAATACTGTCCTATCATCCCATACATTGTGCGCATGGTTCACTATCTTCGAACGCCCAGCGCTGCACAGCCTGTTGATATAGCACTCGCCGCTCTGTGCAAAGAAATAGGGAGAGGCCTGTTTACACTTTATATTGTTTTGCATCCTTGAAATGCACCAGGGCTTACCCAAACCGCTTGTTAATGGATTAGTTTCAGCGTCAACGGCGGGAGTGTCTTGCGCAATCTCTTTGTGGAACATTCAGCAACTGCTTCGTCTGCCTGCTGCTAAGGTGGAGACGAAAGAGGAGGACTGTGGGCAAAGCTTGCTTCAGAGAAGCGATGCAAGCCGACAGCGACCCGTGCTTCAAGCTGACTAGTACCTGCGCCCAAGGAGAGACGGGGGGAGGGAGTGGGGTCACCCCACTCCATCTCTCTCCTCCTGTGGCGCAGATCGTCGGCGCCGTCTTTAAGCGTGCGTAATGGTCACGCCATAATAAGCGTGTAAAAAAACTTGAAATGCACGCTTAGGTAAGCGTGGGATTCTTCAGAGTGTAGGCGTGATCGGTAAGCGTGGAGAAATATCACGCATACCTTAGGCGCGTAAAAAAAACTTAAAACGCATTTTTTAGAGTGTATTTTAGAGTGGGATTTTTTAGAGTGTAGAATCAAATATTTTTTAAGCGTTAAACCGCGACCAAATGAAACCAATGGCGTAGATACCGTCATGTGGCGCCAGTTATAGTATTTTCATATTGGGCTTAATTGGTTAATTAACTACGGTCAAACAATTATTCGACATTTTTAATATTCATTTTAGGGCCAAGTGCGTTCCGTCACTTCGTAGAGCACACACTTAAAAACGATCGAACCTGTTTTTTTTTCTTTTTTTTTTGTCAGCGTACATGATGCTGCGTGGTGAATAATTTCTGGCTTTTAAAAAGTCACAGTTTCGCCACTGGGGCGGAGAAATGAATGCGATAGCAAGAAATTAGTTTGTCACACGAAGAACTACAAGCAGCTCGATACTTGCATCGCGCCACCGCAGCACAAAGAAGGACACAAAGGTATACACAGGAAAAGCGTGAACTAACAACTGTCGCAGTTGTTACGTGTTTGTATTCGAGCAACGCGCTGCGAGTGTCCACAATGCAGAAGCCGACACTGTTGTTGTTGTTGCCTCTGACATGGCTCATACCCACTCAGGGGGATTGGCCAAGGATTGGTTATATGATTATATGACTTTTCGACGCTGTTTGATACTTCTTTTTCTTTTAAACTGTGGCACGTGGAATGACCCTCTGAGTCTCCTGCCAACGAGGTGGCGTCTGACGCCAAGTGTGCCCAGTGTTCTTTATTTTCCTTCTGCATCATGAGTGGTACAGAAGGGAGCCACTTTTTCGTGCGCATGTCAAGGGCAGTTTTCAATTTGAAAGAAACTGTAAAAGCGTTGCGTGATAGAAAACACGCTCAAGCTGTTCCGAGATCTGCGTTACGCGAGCGGCAAATGTTGCATATAAATAGCTCGCCGTTATACCGCTGACACGAGCATGGCGTGTGGCTGTGCTGGCTAGCGCAGGAGGCTGCGGAACGAGGGGTAGCTGGTTCGAATCCCCGGTCAAGTGGTTTGGAATTTTTTCTAATGATTTATTTTGCTTTATGCCTTTTTTATATATAGACATACATATACATATCCGGGACATGACGGCGTCGACAGACGGCGAAAATCAGCCGAGAGCGTCCATATAATTGATACCGCAATAAAAAGGCGCACGGAATATGAAGTAAAACCACGTGACTGCGCTCATGCGCTATCGTACTGCAGCGCTCTTAAACGTGCTTCGAGCGAAACAACCGGCACGCGGACCGTTAGCCTATCGCTTCTCAGGGGACGATGGTGTTTCTTTTCCGAGTGTGAGTGTGGCGGTCAGAAATGTTGACGCGCTGTGGAGCCAATGCCTGCCCCCCACGGCCGCTCACTTCACCATGGTCCCCGTACCGTTTGTTTCGCTCGAAGCACCTCTGAGCTTTAAACACCGAAATAATAACTACGTAGCATGTACTTTTCCAGAAAATATCAGATCGGTTGTTTTGGAATGCCCTCTACAACGTAACGAAACGCACATTGCCCTAAAGTGAATAACAGAAATGTTACATAATTCTTCTTAGTTGAGAAATTGAGCGCAATATAAAAACGAGTCACATGGCGGTAAATCCCATCGTTGGTTTTATTCAGTTGAGGTCAACCAGTTCTCGTAAATATTTCGTTCCAGATAGGCGAAATGTTCTGTATAAACATGATACGCCCAAAGCCATGAAAATAAAGCGTGATGTATCGGCAACTTAGGTGTTAAGGTCAGACAATATAAAACTCAGTGCCAACGGAAACTAGCACAAAAGTGCTCGTGGGTACGCTCAAGAAAAGAAACGGATTGCTTGATACTGTTTCTCAAATCCTCATACTAACGTATTTAACATTTTGTTCTTATGCTTTCCATTATTATAATGCAAACAGAATTTCGCTGTTTTATTAAACCCTAAGCAGAATTTTTCTTATTGTATACTATTGTACACTCTAGGCAAACTCAGATTATTTTGCTTTGGCCCTCAGCGTCGCCTTAAGATAACAGTAAAGTCACATGGAATGGATATATTTAAGGGGAGATGCGATTCGGAAAAAAAGTTGTGTTAATCTGCAGCCTAAGGCAGTGAAAGTTTTGCTGTATATATAGGATTTTATGCTGATTTCAAATATGTAATTTGTTTTATAGTAAGTTGTACAGTTTTCGTTTTGTGCCACGACAATGTGTAAAATATAGTTCTTTTTTTAGACTCTTCTTTTGCCGGTAAATGTTTATCGTTCTTTATTATTGGATCATATTGCTCCACATTATCTTTAGAATGCAAATAACTATCAAGAAAGCGCGTATAAGACATTGTAATGGACAAGAAAAATTGTAATGTGAGAAGCCTTGGAATGCTCAGACCATACTAATTGCTTATTTTAAGTTTCTAATAATTAGATTACGCGATATCAAGTTTTAAAGTAGATACTTGCACTCTGCACATTTTAAGAAATATGTGGGCAAAATGTCATCCCGATCGGACTATCAGAAGTACCAAAAATATGATGTAAAAACTCATGAAGTTGCCCAGAATTGTCTCTTGAGAAATATCAAGCTAACGAAACGGCCGCGAGCGCGCCATGAGCGTGGCATGCAAATCATGTCGCACATGACAAGTCATGATTTACATATTACCACTTGTCATTTATGTTCGTCATACAGTCATGTCACTCAATACCAAATTTGGTGTATGTCAAGCTAACGAAAACGGCCGCGAGCGCGCCATGAGCGTGGAATGCAAGTCATGTCGCACATGACAAGTCATGATTTCCATATTACCACTTCTCATTTATGTTCGTCATACAGTCACGTCACTCAATACCAAAGTTTGGTGTATATCAAGCTAACAAAACGGCCTCCAGCGCGCCATGAGTGTGGCATGTAAATTTTGTTGTTCATGACATGTACGTCACTATTTGCATATTACCACCTTGTCATTTATGTTCGTCATACAGTCACGCCACTCAATCCCAAATTTGGTTTATATCAAGCTAACGAAACGGCCGCGAGTGCGCCATGAGCGTGGCATGTAAATCATACTTTTCATGACAAGTTAGTCATGATTTTCATGATATGACCAGCCATTAATGTTCGTCATACAGTCATGTTATGCCATACACGGCAAACGGGTTTGAGCCTTTTTGGGAGTTTTGGGCCCGGCTCTTAACTTGCATCCTAAAGGTATTACGCAAAACCCCCCTACCAAAGGAGGTTTTAGGGGGGGTACGCAGGGCAAGATGGCGGTGCCTGTTGAAGCGACAGCCGTCCACTTCGAATCTTTCTAGCCGTGGGCCTGCATTATTAAACTCATTCATTCCCAAATAATGCTGGTATTTGATTTAGATTTGACTAATGAGGCTTCGCTAAGCGTATACTGGCGATAAAACAGCTCCGTTTTCGAGATACACAGTCGATTTGCGGTGCAGAAGGCTTAACAAGGTTTGTTTACAAAGTAAACGGAGTCAAAAGAGGGAATTAGCGAGGTAACTCTGGAGTTTTTATTTAACTCATTTCGGGGGCTTGAACGGAGTTCATTGGAACGTTTTTCTGCTTCCTTTTGAGAGATTTTAAAACGCCCCTTTATACGCGGCCCGAGAGAGGGCCAGAAAAAAAAAGGTATTTCGGGCACTATAATAGCGTTTTAGAGACATTTCTTGCAACTATTCATCGCTAGGACATATTAGAAAATGGACATTGATGTATTCATGCACAAACATGACATATGCATACAAGCACGCACGACACAGGAATCGGAACTCGTGACCATACGCACTGAAAGCAAACATCATATCCATTACACCACAGCGCCACCACTAGCTTGCGTAGTTTTTCACAGGGGTATATATCTACAAAGCGGCTACTAACCTGTCGGCGACACCTCAAACATTTGTTCTCGTAGCATCGGCATATGTTAGCGCTTTCGCTAGGCCAGTACATAAACTCAGGGGCGTCACGAAGGCCAAGGTAAACACCTTCAGCTTCGAACTATTCGGTTCGTCGTGTCGTGCGGCTAGAAAAACTGTAAACGTGTGCCCTCTTGAGTACTTCAACACTGTTTCACTCGCCCGCAGTTCGTGGATACCAGCGTGACAAAAGGTATCCTCAGATGGCCGAACATATGTGCATTCCATGGGCGTATGATGTAGAGCTATTTTCGTTGTTTCTGCCGCGAGCTGCACGCGTCCCATGGCAGCGGCGTGTTCTGAGCTGTACGAGACCACCTGTGTTTCCATTGATGGGGTCTGTGCCTCCCGCCGCACGGAAGCCCCCCAGACACGAGGTCGAAACACTGAGCAACACATCTTTATCATTTGAAAACTCTGCCGCGACTGACTGTCAGCGGCCCCTAAGCGCGAGCGTGCCTGTGTCCATCGTTCTCGTCATCCACCGGCGCGCTCACCGCTACTACTCCCATAGCATATAAAAGTTACTCACGCAGATGCCCACAAGCGTGCGCAGGGTGCCTCTTCAGGATGGAAGGGGGCGAGGGACGAAGGCTCGTCGCTGCGACCCCGTCAATGCACGGGGCAGACTCTCCCCCCCCCCCTCCCCGTGTGCACGCCTATGCAGATGCCCGACCCAATGGACAACAAATATCCTGAGGACGTCCGAAAAAAAGCCGAACATCCTCGTCCGAGAACGGAGGTTCACCGGCCGTGCAGCGGACGTCTAGTATTGGATGTCCTAAAAACACCTTCCGACAGACATCTGAAAGATATAGCACATGGACGTTTTCAATTATCCATGGGCGCGCATCAACAGGACGTCGACAGGAGATAGCCGTGCGGACATTTCAAGGCTGTTTTAGATCCAAACCGCAACACGGATGGTTCATCTGGCAATGTGTGAATCTGATTTTGCAGCATATGGTAACGACCGCCAATTATTATCTTTGGGAAAATGTGTGACCGAGAAACAAAATAATTAGTTTCACATCGCAACGCGAGTGTATGTGCATGTAGATATATTACTATCAACAGTTGGGTAAGCATATTCTTTTCAAGCCAAGGCGCTTATATGATAACAATGCTTCAAGCAACACGCTCGCGCAACTGCGACCGACAACACGAGCGAAACGCAGGCGCGCACGCCAGCACGCATCAACTTCGGCGGTACGCGGCACTTGTGTCGCTCATGTTGAAACTTGTCCTTCCGCCGCAACGGTCGCGGTTGCCGCGGTGGCTCGATCGCTCAATCGGCAGGCCGGCGGTGATCGTTGGGCGTTTTGTGTAGCGTTTCCAGCTTTTCTGTACGGATTACTGGCTGTTATCCAGCATCAAGTAACTGCGCTCATTCTGTTTTCCGCATATTTTCCGTCAGTGTTTCGTGAAAGAAAATCTCGTGTGTTTTCGCCGACGGTTCGTGTCAACAAGGGCCGTATCTGCTCGGCACCTTCGTTGCAGGTAGAAAGCAGCTAAGAACGTCGCACGTTCGGATAACGTTCTTTCTTCGGTAAGTGAAATTAAGTGCAATGACGCCCGACTTTGCGTCATTTCTTCTGGAACTTGTTAGAATTGTACTTGAAACGTTAAATTTGACAGTTGTTTGCTGGTTGTTGAATCTCGGTCGAACGCGAAACTATACGGAGGACGCACCCGTGCGAATCGTGAGCCAGACTGACTCGCCCGATTTTGGGTAATCTTGTTCGTCTGCAGCTTACAGATCGTGTGTGGATGCGAGCGAGCGACAGGCCGACATAGTTGTAAGCATAGAGTTTCATACAATATGAAACTCCATGGTTGTAAGCAAGCATACTTACAACTATGCCGGCCTGTCGCTGACAGATGAAGTGCAACGCTTCTCCGTAGGCACCTCGCCTGGGATTGCTATTTATAAATACATGACAGTTTTATCTCGTCTGTAATTGGCAATCTGTCTTCTTTGTTGTAAGTCATACGTAGCTTACTTGCTTTTTGTTGTATGCAGCTTTTCTTAACTGCTGTTTGTGCAAGACATTGGGCCTGAGACCGCGCCAGCTCATGCGGAATCCAGTGCAGTTTCTATGACGAGATCTGGAGTGGGTTCATGCGGCATTTTAGTTTACGTTGCTGCAGCAGTAATCAGCTGCACCTTGTGCGATCACCTTTTGTCGTATTTTGTGTCACATTCGGTTAATTGTGCTTTATTCATTAATAAAGCCGCTTTTACAACATCATGGGATAATTTATTGCTGCTGATGAGCACGATTATTTGTGCGCCATACATTGTTGTTAGGTCATATGCATTCTTGTCATCATCTCTTTTTTTAGAATTTGCCTTTTGCTTTTAACTCAGTGGATTACACAAATTCATGTGTGGCATACACATTTGGGATCACGTCAATTAGCAGTGTTTGTGGTCAAAAGGTGGCACGAGTCACTACATTCTGTGCATTCTATATGCTATCTTTTTAATTAAGTTACGTTTTATGCATTGACGCTTCATCAATTGGTGTACATGATTTCACTAATAAAATGATGTTATCTACACGACTTTTGCCGAATGGGCAAATGCTCTTAGTCATAAAAATGTCTCCTGTGCCTTATTGTTTTGGCATGCTGAGGCCATTTATTGATGATATTGATGTGTACGCTCTCTTGAACAATCCAACAGTGTCCCCGTAGGTATATAAAAAATGGGACAGGAGCTCTTGTGACACAGCCTATCAACTATGCATAGTAATGAATGATGGCTACTGCCAAATATTCTTTCTCAAATGCAGGGCCATAACTAGGGCGGAGTTGAGGGGGTCCTGACATCCCCCGAAATTTTTTCATGCTTTAACTTTTCGGGTGATAAACATTTACATGCCTCCACGTCGACCACCAGTCGCCGAAGAGTGCCGTTCTACACAAAACACCCCCCCGAAGAATATTCCCGCGTACGGGAATATTCTGATCAAATGCAAATGCAACTACTAGGAGAGTTTAGTGCCAATTTAGGTACTTTCTCTCTCTAGCTATTCTCTTCCCTCATTTGCATATTGTGTTCGCCGTCATTCCACGAAGAGCGTAATTGCAATCTACTAAACTGCTGAATAAATGTGCCTCTATATAATCATTATTCTAGATTCCGGCAACAAGATCTTCCCATGTGCACAGTTACCATATTGTTACGGGGAAGATTTATTCCGTGAGAGCCGATCTAGATAACGCTGCACAGGGCGCACAGGATCGCAGGCCAATAAGGCAGCTCGAGGGTCTAACCCACAACAACAACGTCGTCGTCTTCCTCCACTAGCATTTCCATACGCGTGACATTATCCCGGGTGGCAAAGCACCGTCCCGGTGCCTGTCAAATGGGCGTGTCACCATTGTAGGGCTTTAGACGAGAAACGTGGACTACGTCTTTTCTGGATGTAGCAGCCGAAGAGTCAGTTGTCGAGGAAATCTCATAGGTGACAGGTGTCACCTGACGCAGGACTCGGTAGGGCCCAACGTATCGCGATAAGAGTTTCTCGCAGAGGCCGACACGTCGAGATGGGAGCCACAGTAGCACAAGAGAGCCTGGAGGAAAATCGGCATCCCTATGTCGACGATCATAGAGAGACTTTTGTGCTCTCTGCGACGAGGATAACCGAGCGCGGGCTACTGTGCGTGCCGTGAGGGCACGGGTGATGGCATCTTGAGCATACGAAGTGGAGGATGGTTGGTCAGACGGAAGCAGTGTGTCGAAAGGCAGTAAGGGGTGACGACCGAAGAGTAGATAAAAGGGTGAGTAGCCGGCTGTTTCATGACGCGACGAGTTGTAGGCGAAGGTGACAAACGGCAGAGCAATGTCCCAATCAAGTGTGGTCGCCAGATACGTACATAGAAAGCATGTCTGTCAGTGTGCGGTTGAGGCGCTCCGTAAGGCCGTTAGTCTGAGGGTGGTAAGACGTGGTGAAGTTGTGACGGGTAGCACAAGACCGAAGTAGATCGTCAACTACGCGAGATAGAAAGCAGCGACCACGATCTGTGAGTAGGTGACAAGGAGCGCCATGCTGGAGAATGATGTCGTAGAGCAGGAAGTCGGCAACATCAGTCGCGCAGCTGGTCGGTAGCGCTCGAGTGATTGCATAGCGAGTGGCATAATCGGTGGCTACTGCAACCCATTTATTTCCACTTGTCGAAGTTGGAAAGGGTCCTAGCAAGTCCAACCCCACTCGATAAAACGGCTCGGCTGGGACTTCAATAGGCTGAAGGCGACCGGCAGGGGGGAGTCGTAGGTTTCTTTCGGCGCTGACACAGGTCGCAAGACGCAACGTAGCGGCGAACGGAGCGATAAAGACCCTTCCAGTATACCCGTCGTCGAACACGGTCGTAGGTTCTGGAGACGCCTAAATGTCCAGACGTTGGGGCGTCGTGAAATTGTTGCAGGACATCCTTGCGCAGGTGACGTGGTACGACGAGCAAAAGTTCCGCGCCATCGGGTTGTAAGTTGCGGCGGTACAAAACGTTGTCTTGAAGCAGGAACCTGCTCAGTGAAGGGTCAGTATTGCCCGATTGAATGCGGTCAATGATGGAGAGCAGCGAGGGATCTCGGCGTTGTTCGTCCGCCACGTGCACAAAGTCAGTGATGGCTAAGATGCAGGCATCGGATTCCAAGTCGGTGGAGTTGGGTGGATCAACGGGGTTTCGGGATAAGCAGTCGGCATCGCTGTGCAGCTTGCCCGATTTGTGTACAACCGAGAACGTGTACTCTTGTAATCGTAATGCCCAACGGCCGAGTCTTCCTGTTGGGTCCTTAAGTGTTGACAGCCAGCAGAGCGCATGATGGTCTGTGATGACTGCGAACGGACGTCCGTATAGGTACGGACGGAATTTCGCGACGGCCCAGACGAGGGCTAGGCATTCCCGCTCAGTGATGGAATAATTTTTTTCCGTCTGCGACAGAAGGCGGCTAGCGTAGGCTATTACGCGGTTTGTGCCATTCTGTATCTCAGCAAGAATAGCCCCAATGCCATAGCCACTTGCGTCGGTGCGAAGTTCCGTTCGAGCAGCTGGGTCAAAATGAGCCAACACAGGTGGTGATGTCAGGGCGGAAATTAGTGACGTGAAGGAATGTGCTTGGTCCTCACCCCAGGGAAAAAGCCACGTTCTTTTTGAGGAGATCCGTGAGGGGCCGAGCAATGTCCGCGAAGTTGATGACAAAGCGGCGGAAGTATGAGCAGAGCCCAAGAAAACTGCGAACTTCTTGCGTGGAACGCGGAACCGGGAATTCGCGGACAGCGCGGACTTTGTCAAGGGTCGGGTTGGACACCAGTGGCGTCAACAAGGTGGCCGAGTAGTTTAATCTGGCGGCGTCCAAATGTGCACTTCGTAGAATTGAGCTGGAGCCCAGCACAGCGAAAGACGTCAAGAATGGCCGAGAGACGAGGAAGGTGGCTTTCAAAGGTGGGCGAGAAAACGATGACATCGTCCAGATAGCAAAGCCAGGTCGACCACTTGAAACCGCGGAGGAGAGAGTCCATCATGCGTTCAAAAGTAGCAGGGGCATTGCACAACCCAAAAGGCATGACCTTAAATTGGTAAAGGCCGTCGGGTGTGATGAATGCTGTCTTCTCGCGGTCGCGGTCGTCGACAGAAATTTGCCAGTATCCGGATCGAAGGTCAAGCGAGGAAAAATACTTGGCACCGTGGAGGCAGTCGAGCGCATCATCTATTCGAGGTAGAGGGTAGACGTCCTTCTTGGTGATCCGATTGAGGTGGCGATAGTCGACGCAAAAGCGCCAGCTGTTGTCCTTCTTTTTAACTAACACCACAGGGGATGCCCAAGGACTAGAGGAAGGCTCGATGACGTCTTTTTTGAGCATTTTCTCGACCTCCTTCTGTATAACTTGGCGCTCAGCATGAGACACACGGTAAGGGCGTTTGTGAAGCGGACTGGCGTCGCCGGTGTCGATACGGTGGGCTACGACGCTAGTGCGGCCCAAGGGACGGTCGTCGATGTCAAAAATGTCCAGGTAAGAAGACAGAACACCACTCAGCGCTTCGACTTGGGAAGGTAACAGGTCGTCGGATATCATTTTGTCCAGGAATGCCTTATTTTGCGGAGTGATGACAGGTTTGGCCACGGTCTTGGTGTGAGGGGTGAAAGAAGAAATCGTACATTCCTCCAGGGTGGAAAGTTCGGCTAAGGTGATGCCTTGAGGAAGAACTTGGGTCGACGTGGAGAAGTTGAGAACAGGAAGTAGCGTCGTGTTGTTAGCAACAACCACTATGGTATGTGGAAGTGCGATGTTGTGGGTAAGGGTCAAATCAATGAGGGGAGCTACCAGATAGTCTCCATCAGGAACTGACGGGAATGGCGACATAGGGACGTACATAATAGCCTGGGGCGGTAGCCGTAGAGACTCCACGGATCGTAGCCGAGTGCGACTTGTAGAACCGACTTCGGAGCACAAAGGCAGCTCGAGCCGTAAAATGCCGGTGGAACAATCAATGAGGGCAGAGTGAGCGGTTAGAAAATCAATACCAAGAATGACATCGTGTGGGCAAGCGTCGAGGACTGCAAAGAGAACGGAAGTGTGGTGGCCAGCAACAGTAACGCGGGCAGTGCACATACCGAGAACGGATGTTCGGCTTCCGTTAGCCACTCGCACTGTAGGGAACATAGCAGGTGTGAGGACTTTCTTTAGGCGGGATCGAAGCGTAGAGCTCATAACGGATACTTGGGCCCCAGTGTCAATGAGAGCAGTAACGGCCAGGCCATCAAGGAGCACCCGAAGTAAATTGCGTCTTGAATTAGTAGTCGGTTGAGGGTTTGCGGTCCGAGTCGTCAATGCAGCGCCACCTCCAGGAGCTGCACTCGTCAGTTTCCCGGGGGAACTCCAGAATAAGCCGGTGACGGAGAGCGGCGGCGCGGAGGAGTGCGTGACTGGTGGCCCTGAGGCGACGGCGAGCGGCTAGACCAATTTCTCTGGGCGACGACGTCGGCGTAGGACGGTTCGGAAGCGTAGAGATGAACGGCGAGGTGGAGGGTCCTGAAGGCGGTCATCCGGGAAAGTGGGCTGCGGATACTGTCCGTGATCCTGACGGCGGTCATTTGGAAAGCTTGGCCGGGAATACCATCTGTTCCGACAATGGCGGGAAATGTGCCCAACACCAGAGCAAGAAAAGCAGATAGGTCGATCGTCTTGCGTGCGCCACTCAGATGGATTTCGGTAGCGTGGTGGGAACCTAGGAGCCGAGGTAGCAGCAGCAACAAGCGGAGCGGCGGGGTGGTCAGCGTTGTGGGCTGGAGTGCACATGGGCTGAGGCGTGTGGCTGCTAGTTTTAGGAACTAGGGACGCCCATGTTGGCAAACTCCTGACGCACGACGGCTTGAATCAGCGAGATAGTTGCCCAGTTGTCTTGCGCAGGGGGTTGATAGGTAGCGGGTGCCATGGCTTCCAGTTCCTGGCGAACAATCCTTGCAATGTTCGCGGAAGGCGCGGGTGGACGGGGCGTCGCAGGATCTTCGCAGGAAGAAGTCGCAGCGGTGTTCGGAAGTCTCGTGAAACGGTGGGAAATTCTCCTGCTTTTAGCCTGTTCGAAGCGTCGACATTCAGAGATGATGGAGTCGACAGTGCTGCAGTTCTTACACATTAGAATGTTAAAGGCATCGTCAGCGATGCCTTTCAGCACATTGCTGACCTTGTCGACTTCCGTCATGTCTTTGTCAGACTTACGGCACAGTGCCAGTACGTCTTGGATGTATGCGACGTACGACTCCGTCGATGATTGAACTCGCGACGCGAGTTCCTGCCTGGCTGCCATTTGACGCGCAACTGACCGACCGAACAAGTAGCGGAGCTTCTGCTTGCAAACGTCCCAGCTGGTTAGTTCGTCCTCATGCGTCTCGTACCACGCGCGTGCTGTGCCCCTGAGGTAGAAAATAACATTTGCCAGCATAAGCGTCTCGTCCCACCTGTAGTTTTTGCTGACGCGCTCGTATAAGACGAGCCATTCTTCGACGTCGGTGCTGTCTGTGCCGCAAAACGTGCCAGGGTCGAGAAGATGAGAAGGGATCACAGGTGACGGAGCTGGCGCGGACTGCGCGGGCTGCGCGCCGTTGTCAGGCATCGCGGCTGGACAAAGGTGGCGTCCGCTGCGGAGATCCAGAGCCGGGTTGTTGGGAGACCCGCAACCTCCACCAAAGATGTTACGGGGAAGATTTATTCCGTGAGAGCCGATCTAGATAACGCTGCACAGGGCGCACAGGATCGCAGGCCAACAAAGGCAGCTCGAGGGTCTAACCCACAACAACAACGTCGTCGTCTTCCTCCACTAGCATTTCCATACGCGTGACAATATGCATATAGTTTGACTTGTGCTAACGTGTTAAATGATGATTTATGCTCATGAAATAAATGACTAAACGCAACCAGCGAAGTGAGGGATAAGACAGACTCTCGCTGAGCCTGAATCCTGCGCAGCAAGGCAGGCGGGATATGTGCAGCACGTTCCACTGACTGTTGCCCATGTAAGTTAGTAAAGTGGGCTAGTTGCAGTGGTATCACTTCACTGAAAATACAGTGCAAAAATGGAGTCGCAATCACACATCAAAAGTAAAAACACAAACGAGCGCTTGTATGTGTCCTTACTTTTACTGTGTATTTGCGTCTCCATTTTTATGCTGTATCTACAACGAATCCATTGATGTACGAAGTCCACAGAAAGTCCAATGCATCACTTGAAATGAACGTTAGGACATCCCGCGGTTGTCTGCTGGACGTAACAAAACAAGGTCACAACATTTGCATACGTCCGAACATATCCGAATATCCGGTTCTGACGCCCGGTAGGATTTACGCGGGATGTTCAATTCCTTTGCGCCATACAGTCCTGTGGACGTCCTATTGGACGTCCCACAGAATTTCTCGTACATCCGCCGGATGTACGTGATGTCCAGAAAAGTGGTCCGATAGACGTCCCAAAGTTATCGGTTGCCCATTGGGGAGTTACAAGGACATTGTAACGCGCCTACACTAAGTGCATTTATGGGCGCGCGTACTCTCGCGAGCCAAACGCAGGTGCAGCAGCGCCTTCAGAGTAGCTGAACGATAATCTACATCCACAATTAGCACTTATTCGCAACTCGCACTTTCGCGGGGCACACAGCGATTCTATAACTCAAATTCAGTATTTAGTCGCTTTCACACTCGGAGACTACCTACAATCTTACTACCTACAATCTTACTAATTAACCTTCATTGTTAAACATCACACAAATGCATTAAAGCGAATGCGTAAGCATGCCCCAATGTCAAGTAAAACCACCACAAATTAGCGGTGACAGGTCTCCCGTTAAATAAAAAAGTTAATGCACATGCACTTCACCCTTGTGAAAGCCCATGTGTATGTGGCACTCCTCTTGCACAGATGATGTAGCAAGAATAAAAAAATGTAGTATTGCCGTCTTCTTCAAAGAAACAGCTGTGATAAGAATGATAAGAAAAACAGTGTTCGCAGTATTTTATTGGAATCAAAACAGCAGCAGTTCTCATGTCAGTGTAAGCATATGTATATTTCCATCTTCTTGCACAGAACCTACACCCAATACAAAACACTAAGAACGTATACAGTACAGCCCACGCACTATATATAATTCACAACAGTAAAGCAACATGAAAGTAGTGTGGCAAATCTCATCATAATGCACACTGACATGTGCACTTCACAGTGCTAGTATGTAAACACAATCCAGAGAAATGGGATCTACAAGGAACTTGGTGTCAGCCTGCACATGAAGGCAACTAAGTTAGTACAATAAGGCTAGCATTACTTTTAAGAAATATGCAACCATGCAGGGAGGCATGTTGTAAATTTTAATTGAATTGGTTTGCCCTATGCCATCAAGACACGTCACACATCATCATACAGTTCTGTTTTCTGCACAAAAGTCCAAAATAGACCTGTGGTGTTGATTGTAGATCCACTTACCACAATTCGTAAAGGCATTCAGCCATGACAGCAAAATGACAACATTGCATTCATATATGGCTGCACATACTTACTCACAAATATCTGAAAATGAACGCAGTTTTCTAGAAATATACTTGGGAATTTGTCGCCATTATCACACAACTGCAATATACCAATACTTCTGTTATACATAATTACTACAGCTATGTTTACAATATTCCCATGCCAGGCACTGTCATCTGCAACCTAAAAAGTTCTTCATCTTTAATTCCTCACTTCATGGCTTGCGCATAATTACCACAATTGAAAGTTAATACCACTACCATGGCTGCAAAGTCAACTTGAAATTAGGCAATCACATGCCTAAAATTAAAAATTTTCCTACAAGTAGTGGCTGGTGGCTTAGCATATTGGATTCTAGGGCTTGCTATGCCGTGTGGTTGAATAGAATTTGACCACGAATCTATAGAGCCTGTAAAGCAGTCGGGAATTGAGTTCATAGTTAAAGTGTGAAAACAAAACAGCAACACACATAGAAATAGAAATGAAGGGAACAGGACAATGCAGTACTAGCAACTGAAATTTAACACGTGTATGGCGTTTTTAGTCACGTTCATACTCATTCTGTGAGTGCATGGTTCTTTATCTTTGTAATTTTTTCGCACTAAGTGTGTATATCTTTCTGTGGTTTGCATTACACTTCAGGTCCTCGTTAGTGTGGAGTGAGGCACAGGGGAGTGTTCCCACAATACAGTGTCTTGTACACAAACAAGTGGGTGAGCAACTCTTGCAGCTTTGGCCAGAAATGTCTTCCCGAAAATCATAGAAAAGAAGTCCATCAAGCTTTCCATATCTAGAAATATGAATGTCTTGGCAAAGACTCACACTTGACTATACTATTGCAGACCTTTAAACAGAACACGAAACAAATGCAATAGTGAGATGCTGCTAAGTAGTTTCTTGTGAATTTTTCACTTAAAGTACAGAGGGCAGAAAGTACACAACTGTAATGAAATGCGAAACAGCACCAAAAGTGTACTTTTGTCCTGTGTACCATCATTCGAGTAGTTTTAGCTGTCAGTGAAGTTAGCATTGTAGTGTAAAGGGGTGCAAATTTTTGTATGATTAAACCTTGGAGTTAAACGCATTTCAATGGAGGCGTGACTGCTTGAGGCCCACGTACTTAGCTTTAGGTGCGTGTTAAAGAGCCCCAGGTGGTCTAACTTTCTGAATCCCTCCACTACGGCGTCTCTCATAATCGTATGGTGGTTTTGGGACGTTACGCACCAACAGTTATTACCACTTAGAATACATGGCACACTAGCTTCTTCATCAACCACAGCTGTTCTGTTTAGGACTGAAGATTGGGCGACTTGGTATTGATTCATGGCAAAATTAAAGAGTGCACTTGTAATGACGACAATAGAAGGACGTGGACAAAGTACCAGCCTGTTTACCTTTGTCAGAAATTGTGTCAACAGTCAGAATACTGTGTGCTGATCATAAACACAATGGCAACAAAAAGTAAAACAAAATAACCAGAGGGAAGGAACAAGGTGATTCAACAACGAGGTTCAACAGATTCAGCTGACTTATATCAATGTGATTAAATTAACCTTGCACAAGTGACACATCTCCTAAATTCCATAAATATGCACATGTAACCTTGGCAAGTTCTAGTGCTGGTATGTGACTAATGAAGTGACCATACCATAACCTCCTGAGACCCGGCAATGGAACATTTGTCCAATATATTGGACATTGTAATACACCGCACCACGGCTTTCAAAGTGCTTGCCTCCTCCGGGAAAGCATCTTCTCGGCTGCTTGTGGGACCCGTGCTGCCATCTAGTGAATATGGTCAAAGTCGGTGTGTTTCCCGCCTCTCAGGAGCACTCGAAATGGCGGGGTTGAGCGCGTACGACTTTTGCGGCTGCCGCCTAAAGAAGTAAGTGGATTTAGATTCATTTTTGGATGTCTTAAAGCGTATTTAGGCATTGATTTGTGTTCGTAAGAGGTTGAAGCACACAAAGCAATTCATATTTCAGCAAAAAATGCGGTAGTTTTTTTTGCATGCGTTGCATATTTGACAATGTCCAATATAATGGACATTGGATCTCAATGACTACAAAAACACGGCAGTATGCTCGTGCGCTCTGTTGGCGCTCTACATAGAGAAAAATGTTTTTCGCTGCAGTACTCTCTTTATTACGTTTAAACTTTACGTATTTGTCTTTGTACGTAATAGGCCCCGTGTGAGTGATGCCACGGCTGAGAAAATTTTGGAGAATCTTGGTTTGGAAGCAGCAAATAAAATTAATTTGTGTTGCGAGATGTCTTTTTTTTCGGTCACTGGCCTCAACTACGCCATACTCTCTATTCACCAAAAAAGTCCTCCTAGAGTCCCGATGTCCAATAAAATGGACAACGTGCTGCGGCCAAGTAACATCATATATTGAAAAACTACGTGTCACATTTCACCTTTGCACTCAGAAAAAGCAGTTCTGAAAGTTTAACAACAATCTGTGACCCTAAATTCACTCTGGGTCTCAGGAGGATAAAATGCATGTGCTTCACCAAACACATTGTAACTAAGCACATGTCTTGCACATCATATGGCCATCATAATGTGTCATTAACATGACTTATTCTTTCTAGCTAAATGTATACAAGCTCATGATATCAATGCGCCTTGATATGCAATTTAACTTTTTGTGTAGGAGACGGACAAAGTGCCCAATGCAAAATTGTCGTCAAAAAGTATTCTTACTTGCTCATAATATGCGCATGAGAACAGAATAGAAAACAAATCTGGCCTTAATGCACGCTTTACCACATGACAGCGTGATAACAGCTGTCTTTTTAAATGCGAAGCATTTCTTAGCGAACTTCGGCGAGTTTGAGCGTATCTATGTGACTATCTATCTAGCCGCCTACGACTTTGAGCTCTCCTGGCCGTCTCGTTAATGGGATTTATACCAAATTTGGTATGGCGTAACATGACTGTATGACGAACATAAATGGCTAGTCATATCATGAAAATCATGAGTAACTTGTCATGAAAAGTATGATTTACATGCCACGCTCATGGCGCGCTCGCGGCCGTTTCGTTAGCTCGATATACACCAAATTTGGGATTGAGTGACGTGACCGTATGGAGAACATAAATGACAGGTGGTAATATGCAAATAATGATGTGCATGTCAGGAACAACATGATTTACATGACACTCTCATGGCGCGCTCGTGGCCGTTTCGTTCGCTTGATATACACCAAACTTGGTATAAAGCAACGTGACTGTATGACGAACATAAATGACAAGTGGTAATATGGAAATCATGAGTTGTCATGTGCGACATGACTTGCATGCCACGCTCATGGCGCGCTCGCGGCCGTTTCGTTAGCTTGATATACACCAAATTTCGTATTGGGTGACATGACTGCATGACGAACGTAAATGACAAGTGGTAATATGGAAATCATGACTTGTCATGTGCGACATGACTTGCATGCCACGCTCATGGCGCGCTCGCGGCCGTTTCGTTAGCTTGATATTCACCAAACTTGGTATTGAGTGACATGACTGTATGACGAACATAAATGACAAGTGGTAATATGGAAATCATGAGTTGTCATGTGCGACATGACTTGCATGTCACGCTCATGGAGCGCTCGCGGCCGTTTCGTTAGCTTGATATACACCAAATTTGGTATTGGGTGACCTGACTGTATGACGAACATAAATGACAAGTGGTAATATGGAAATCATGAGTAGTCATGTGCGACATGACTTGCATGCCACGCTCATGGCGCGCTCGCGGCTGTTTCGTTAGCTTGATATACACCAAATTTGGTATTGGGTGACCTGACTGTATGACGAACATAAATGACAAGTGGTAATATGGAAATCATGAGTTGTCATGTGCGACATGACTTGCATGCCACGCTCATGGCGCACTCGCGGCCGTTTCGTTAACTTGATATTCACCAAATTTGGTATTGAGTGGCATGACTGTATGACGAACATAAGTGACAAGTGGTAATATGGAAATCATGAGTTGTCATGTGCGACATGACTTGCATGTCACGCTCATGGGGCGCTCGCGGCCGTTTCGTTAGCTTGATATACACCAAATTTGGTATTGGGTGACCTGACTGTATGACGAACATAAATGACAAGTGGTAATATGGAAATCATGACTTGTCATGTGCGACATGACTTGCATGCCACGCTCATGGCGCGCTCGCGGCCGTTTCATTAGCTTGATATTCACCAAACTTGGTATTGAGTGACATGACTGTATGACGAACATAAATGACAAGTGGTAATATGGAAATCATGAGTTGTCATGTGCGACATGACTTGCATGCCACGCTCATGGCGCGCTCGCGGCCGTTTCGTTAGCTTGAGATACACCAAATTTGGTATTGGGTGACATGACTGTATGACGAACATAAATGACAAGTGGTAATATGGAAATCATGACATGTCATGAGCGACATGACTTGCATTCCACGCTCATGGCGCGCTCGCGGCCGTTTCGTTAACTTGATATTCACCAAATTTGGTATTGAGTGGCATGACTGTAGAACGAACATAATGACAGGTGGTAACATGGAAATCTTGGCATGCATGTCATCTACAACGCCATTTACATGCCACGCTCATCGTGCGCTTGCGTCCAGTTCGCTAGCTTGATATACCCCAAAATTGGTATTGCGCGACGTGACTGTTGACGAACATAAATGACAGGTCCTAGCATGTAAAAGTTGACATGAAAATTATGTAAAGCATGATTTACTCCTTCCTGGCTGCTTCGCATTAGATCGATTCCCACAGTGTGTGGGATCTGCCGGCTTTTTTGCTGTTGCTTGAGTGTATACTCCCTGGAAGCACTGCTTCATTCATGCTTTATCGCAAGCAAGGAAGTTATGTCGTACAAACATTCAGTTTTAAGGCGCACTCGCTTGAATTGGCTGGCCACGTCAAGCGGTCAACCAATTCGAAACACTTATCACACATCGTTGTTATGTGAGCTTAATGGCCTCTCTTTTTTCGCGTTTCATTGCACTTTTGACGCGACGCAGTGTGCAGAACAGCACCTACTGCTGCCCAAGCGACAAGGACGCGCAAAGAGAGGAAACATAAGTATTATGTACCATCTGTGTCCCTGAATGTGCCGCGAACGCGGCGCGCCCATCAGCTGCTGCTCGCTTGAGTCACCGGGCCATTGCCACACCATTGCACACGCCGTGCATGTTGCACTGTCGTCAAACCACACATTTCACGTCCCGCGACGAGAACACAGAGAGGCTGCCGGCATGAAATGTGCACACATGATCGACGCATAGCAGGGTAGTTGAAAGGCGTCCTTCGCAAAACCGACGTTATCCCATGGACGGCTTCGCTTCGCTATCACTCATGCACGCCGCTGGGGCCAGCCTGCGGTAGCATCCGCTGTCATTTCGGAACTTCTCGCGTTTCTCGCGATTCTCTTCTCGCGTTTCTTTCTTTTAAATGCGAAGCATTTCTTAGCGCACTTCGGCGACTTTGAGCGTATCTAGCTATCTATCTATCTATCTAGCCGCCTACGACTTTGTGCTCTCCTGGCCGTATCGTTAATGGGATTTATACCAAATTTGGTATGGCATAACATGACTCTATGACGAACATAAATGGCTGGTCATATCATAAAAATAATGACTAACTTGTCATGAAAAGTATGATTTACATGCCACGCTCATGGCGCGCTCGCGGCCGCTTCGTTAGCTTGATATACACCAAATTTGGGATTGAGTGACATGACTGTATGACGAACATAAATGACAAGTGGTAATATGAAAATCATGACATGTCATGAGCGACGTGACCTGCATCCACGCTCATGGCGTGCTCGCGGTCGTTTCGTTAGCTTGATATACACCAAATTTGGTATTGAGTGACATGACTGTATGACGAACATAAATGACAAGCGGTAATATGTAAATCATGACTTGTCATGTGCGACATGACCTTGCATTCCACGCTCATGGCGCGCTCGCGGCCGTTTTGTTAGCTTTATATACACCAAATTTGGTATTGAGTGACATGACTGTATGACGAACGTAAATGACAAGCGGTAATATGGAAATCATGACTTGTCATGTGCGACATGACTTGCATTCCACGCTCATGGCGCGCTCGCGGCCGTTTTGTTATCTTGAGATACACCAAATTAGGTATTCGAGTGACATGACTGTATGAAGAACATAAATGACAAGTGGTAATATGGAAATCATGACTTGTCATGTGCGACATGACTTGCATGCCACGCTCATGGCGCGCTTGCGGCCGTTTCGTTAGCTTGACATACACCAAATTTGGTATTGAGTGACATGACTGTATGACGAACATAAGTGGCAGGTCGTAACATGTAAAACATGACATGCAAATTATGTAAAGCATGATTTGCTCCTTACTGGCTGCTTCGCATTACATCGATTCCCACGGTGCGTGGGATCTGCCGGCTTTTTTGCTTTCTTTTTTCCCCTCCGCCCGCGCGCATGCGTGCGATGGTTGTTCCGCTCTTATCGCCGCCGTTCGAAGGTCAAAGGCGCTTCGTCCCTTTCAGAGCAGCCGCTTGAGGAGAGTCGCGTTTTTTCTTTCGTTTCTCTTTTTTCTTTTTTTTTCGCCGGGTTCTTTCAACACCGGATCTTATTCCGTGCGTTGAGGCACACCGCCTGTGCCCAATTCGTCATCCAAAAGGGTATACTGACTGTGCATGCGGTGCCGATAGGCCACACCGTGGGTGTACACGCTCCTACTTTTAGTTTAACGTTCGATTTGATGGTAAAACAACATAAGCGAAGTCATTCTGTGGTCGAAATGCATCGTGAACCCGAGCCCAGCGGTAGTGTGCATTCCGTACAACAATGTGCATCAGTCGACGAGACGAAGAAATCGTTGATTAGCACGTTCATGAATTTATTAAGCACTTTGAGAAACACTTCTTTGAGAAACACTTCAGTTGCATACATGCACGCCAGCACTGAAGGCACTATAGCTTCGGATAAAATGAAGGGAAGATATGCCCGAGAAAGCCAAATAAGAGTTTTCTGTCCTTGAACTCCATTTGACAAAATGGCGTCAGATCGTGAATTTACCTCCTTTCTTCCACCTTTTAACCCCATAATTTCTCAAGGAAGTAAAATTGAGGACGCAGAACTTTATTACACCGATCTTAATACTCCCTAAGGGAGTACTGTCCCAAATGAAGGTAGTATTAAGCCCTTAAAACGCCCAATTGGGGCTAGTTTGCGTTTAAAGTGTACCAAATTTGGTATAAATCCCGTTAACGATACGGCCAGGAGACCACAAAGTCGTAGGCGGCTAGATAGATAGCTAGCTAGCTAGCTATCTAGATAGATAGATAGCTAGATAGCTAGCTAGATAGATAGATAGATAGATAGATAGATAGATAGATAGATAGATAGATAGATAGATAGATAGATAGATAGATAGATAGATAGATAGATAGATAGATAGATAGATAGATAGATAGATAGATAGATAGATACGCTCAAAGTCGCCGAAGTTCGATAAGAAATGCTTCGCATTTAATAACCAATATCCTTCGCGCTTTCAGTGTTACTCCCACCGCTTGGAACGAAAATATTGGGGAGGCTGAGGAATTTCAATTCGCCAGCACCGCTTCGCTGGGTACGTTGGCCGCGGCGCCATCTGACGGCTCGCAGCAGAGTGCGCCCGCGAGACCGAACATTATCTGGCCGCTCAGGCGCACGCAGGGTCACCACCTGAATATTCTTGCACCGTGGTATAGACCTAATCGATTGTGCTCACTGTGGCACTCTGGCGAAAGTCTACAAGAATGTCGCTGTCGTTAGCTGTTTTTCAGGTGGGTTAGTGACAGCCATATCAGCTTGATGACTGGAATGCAGGTCGATGTATATTGTTTCGTACGATGGTGTTTCTACAGCAGTATCTTGAATCTTAAAATGCACGATACATTATTGAATGTATCGGAAATACAGATACAAAGACTCGTTTTGCGATACGTACCGCGATACAGGTACAGGATACCCGAAAGAGTATCTAAGATATTATCTAAGATACATGTATCTTCGATACTGCCCAGCCCTGGCGGCCGGGTGGCGGTGAACGGGATTTTAAAAGCGAGTGGATGCGAGCCAGTTGGTAAGAATCCATGATGTAAAACACGCCAACAACTTCAAGGCAAAAAGCGGCAGCCATTTGGCCATTCACTGTACTAAGTGTGGGTGCCAGCCAAGCTTCCAGGAGACCCGTGTGCTGCGCACATACAAGGACCAGACTGCACGTGAAATCTACGAGGCTTTCGCGATGAAATGTAAAGATGAAGCATGTGTAAGCGAGCCGTCTATTAATCTAACAGACAAGGAGTGCTGCTATCTCCGCAGCTAAATCACCTATGACTAAACTTAATGTGCTGCTGGACGCATGCGCTGTTAGAAGCTCTCTTTTGTTTCCCTTCCCCGTTTTCCGTTTCTGTGTATATTTGCGTGCTTTTTCAATAAACCATCAGTTGGCAGTCAGCGCTAGTCCTGTGTTCTTTCTCGTCCGTCGTCTTTTACGCGCTGTTTTACATCATGTGAACGGGATGATGGTCGTTGTTGCCACTGTGTTCCGGTAATGTAGTCAGCGATGTCGCGAGGTCGTTCACCCCGCTGCGGACACGGCGCGTTGACGACGAAACCATGCAGCCCCATCTGTCGGTACTGGCAGCGGCGGTAGGTGTGGCCGGCCTCCCCACAATGATAGGAGAACGGGCGGTTGTCAGGGGCGCGCCAGACGTCGGTATTCCTTGGCGCGTAGCGCTGGCCGACAGTAGGATGGTAGGGCGTCGGTCGTGGTGGTGGTGGCGGCGGCGGTAGCGTCTGGCGACGGAACTGCGGCGATGCCGGGACTTGATGTTGTCGCGGAGCGGGAACAGGACGGCTGACTGCAGCAGCGTAGGTCATAACCTCTGGATGTGGCTGCGGTGTTTCGGGAACTCCCAACGCTTGCTGGACTTCTTCACGGACAATGTCTGTGATCGAGTCCAGTTCAGGTTGTGGCGAGGGTAACAGCTTGCGCAGTTCCTCCCTCACGATCGCTCGGATCGTTTCGTGAAGGTCAGCGGAGCAGAGCCCTTGGATGGCAAAATGTGGAGTCGAACGGCGATGGTACTGCCGGTTGCGCATGTCCAGGGTCTTCTCGATAGTCGTCGCTTCCGAGACAAATTCTTCGACGCTGTTCGATGGGTTTCGCATTAGCCCCGCGAAGAGTTCCTGCCTAACTCCTCGCACCATGAGGCGCACTTTCTTGTCTTCGGGCATTTCAGGGTCTGCGTGGCGGAACAGTCTAGTCATCTCCTCCGCGAAGAGCGCCACGTTTTCATTTGGCAAGTGCACACGGGTTTCGAGGAACCTGGTGCGAAAAAAGTCCCACGTTGTAAGATTTCGCTCTTGATTCTCGTAACAGGTCCTAGCGGCGTCTAGTAATGCAAAATAGACATGCCGAAGCTTGTCGTCGTGGCTCCAGTGGTTGAAGGTGGCGACCCGGTCGTGTGCTTCTATATCATGATAATGCTTCTATATCATTTGACATGATTATGATCATGTTGCACCAACAAGGCCAACAATCTACCCTTTCTAACCATCTTTCCTGATCTTCAGCTGATGATCCGCGGAAAGTTGGCGGCTCTGGGCTGCCGGAAAACGACTGGTGTAGGCGGCACAGGGGTGGTCATCGTGCCTGCGGTTGAAGTCATTGTCTTGGTTGGCCTGGTGTTTTCCGGCAGGAGTCCACGCTCTGGCTGTAGTCCCTGCTGCCTGCGGCTGGTGCGACGAACAGGGTTATCCCTTGCGTCGTCTTCTTCGCGGCTTGGGCTTGGGTCAGCGCCTCGCGGGGGTGTCCGGAGCATGGACGAAGCAGCACCTCCACCAGATGCCACGTGGTCGTGACGTCGACGAAGGCCGCAGTCGGCATGTCCACGTTGAAACTCTTTATTTGGCCGAACTTGTGGCCGGGAAACCGAAAGTCAAACTACAGCAAGCAATGCACGCTGTGCACTGATACACTGATAGCGGCGAACAGAGCGTCGACCGTCGATAAACTGATCATCGTTGGAGCGCGCCGGCTTTTATACATCACGCGTCGAACATTCTAGCCTTATCACTGGTCGTCGCGCAAGCTCCGGAATAATCTTGAGTGTTCGCGTGCTGTGCGCAATGTTAAGAAAACGATCTTCTACAAACGTGAAGCTTCTCGAACACTGAGGTGCGATCTGCGCCGAGCACTGCTCAGTTTTTGTGGGTTTAAACAGATCACATCAAAATAACACGCGTGGCTATATATATATATATATATATATATATATATATATATATATATATATATATATATGTGTGTGTATGTATTCAGTTCAGTTTATGACCTTAAAGGCCCCCCCTTTCTTGGAGGGGCTTTACATAAGAGGTGGGGATTTATTCAGGTTAACAATAAGCAGTGAACGTGGCTTTTAGTGTTGACGATGATCAATAATACGGTCTTGAAAGGCAGATGATGAGGCGATGGTGACGATGTCCCGGGGAAGGCCGTTCCAGTCCGTGGCTGCTCGAAAAAAGAAGGATGCAGAAAAAGTAGTGGTGTGGGATGATGGGCGGGCAACCTGAAATGGATGACTGCTTCGATGAGATATGCGTGGTGCGGCTGTTATATAAGGTAGTTTGTTCAGCGAAGAATGAAATAACTTCTGATAAAGAAACGACGTTTCGAACAAGGCTTCCGTATGGAAGCCGAAACGTCGTTTCTTTTAAAACTTTTATTTGGTCGGTGTTTGCTTTTAGATGTGAAGCATCTTATGGCGAAGCTTAATCCGGTGGTGGTGGTGGTGGTGGTGGTGGTGGTGTGCCGCGTGCCCACCCTTACTGCGCATGCGCAAGCAGTTAAAAAAATAAAAAAAATAAAATTAAAAAACCTCCTCTCCCCCCTCTCTCTCCTCTAGGCATCCCTCCCAGCGGCAACCACACCCACACTGCGCATGCGCCTCCCTTCCTCTCTCCCCCTCTTACACTCCCCCCCTCTCTCCATCCCTGCCCGCGGCGTCTAACTCCCCCCTGCGCATGCGCGTCCCCCCCCTCTCTCTCCTCTCCTACGCTCCCCCCCTCTCTCCTCTACGCATCCCTGCCCACGGCGTTCACACTCCCACTGCGCATGCGTGTCACCCCCTCTCTCTCCTCTCCTACGCTCCTCCCTCTCTCGCCTCGCGACGCCGACGCAGGCAGCGTCTGCTAGCGAGTTTCTTGGTTGAAAAAACCGACTGCTCGCGCTGCACAACCGTTCACTGACCATCCCGTATATATAGCAATGGATCTTGACCTCCAAGGTGGTGCCGGTGGGAGATTTCTCCTGTGTGTTGTTGAACAATAAAAATTCGCAGCGTGCGCGTTAACTAAAAGCGGAGTGCGGGTCTCTGTGTCCAGTCGGAGTCTTCTGTCTCTCATTGCCCATTAGCAGCGATGGGCATGTTCTAGTAGGAAAAACTGCTCCATCACTGCCTGCTTTGCGCCTCCCCAGTTTTCTCTCCTGCGCAACGCTGCGATGAGCGCCAGCGTCAACGCCGCCGCCAGTGTAAGCGTTAGCGCCCGCTGCTTCACATCTACACATGGTTCCCTTTTTTATTCATCATGTTTCGTCCCGACCAGACGGGTTTCCGTCGAACTCTCGATTTCAACTTCTGATAAAGTACGAGAGTTGCAGTGCGGCAACGCACAGAAAGGGGTGGCAGTCCGGATTTCGCTTTCAAAGATGAAACACTGATATCGTACGAGTAAGATGAGTGAATGAATCTGGCGGCACGATTTTGTACCGCTTCTAATGCATTGATTAAATACGCTTGATGTGGGCTCCATGTGGCAGATGCATATTCTAATTTCGGTCTAATTAATGACTGATACGCAAGGGATTTTACATGTGGGGGGAGCTAGGCGGAGATGGCGCTTGAGGAAACCGAGTGCTTTATTGGATGCTAAAATTATATTAGCGATGTGGGTGCGCCATGATAAATCATAAGACAAGGTTATTCCAAGATATTTATAAGATGGTACTGATTCAATTGGGGTGTTAACGATGGAATACTGGAAACGCATATATATATATATATATATATATATATATATATATATATATATATATATATATATATATATATATATATATATATATATATATATATATATATATATATATATATATATATATATATATATATATAGTTGTGGGAAAAGATTCGCACAGACCCCCATAGAATAAGGAACAAGAAAGAAAATACGACTTTCGTTGGTTTGGCACTGTGTATTTTCACGAACGTTTCGTCTGCCGGACCAGACTTTGTCAAAGGAACAAGTACATCGTGGTGGGTTTCCTTATAAGCACGCTTAAATGAGATATTTTCGTGGATGTTATCGATAGCAAGAATGACAAAATAAAATAGCGGAAAGAAGTGTAAGTTTAAGGGCTCGTTTTGCTTTAGTTAAACGCAATATTAATGTGAACTAACCGACAATGAAGCCAAGGAAAGTATAGGGGACGTTATTAGAAGTAATTGTAATGTAAATGTGCAGACAGAAAAGTGGACGAAAAGATAACTTGCCACCGGCAGGGAACGAACCTGCGACCTTCGAATAACGCGTCCGATGCTCTACCACTGAGCTACGGTGGGGGTCATCCCTCCGTCCACTTTATAGGGTATATATGTGCATTTAAACATGGGAGCGTCACTCAGCGCCGCCTGTTGCCATTACGGCGAGTGTGGAGCACTCTTTCTGCTTGTTGGCGTCACGTAGCACGTGATCTTATTACGAGCTGGAGGGATTATTGGTCAGCCGCCAGCTCGTAATAAGATCACGTGCTACGTGACGCCAACAGGCAGAAAGAGTGTTCCACACTCGCCGCAATGGCAACTTGCGGCGCTGACTGACGCTCCCATGTTTAAATGCACATATACAGGGTGTTTCAAGAAATGTGTTCACTATTTTTAAAAAATCTTAAAAAAGCGGTATTTGCTCGCTGTCTTCACAATTGCTTTTTCTGTATCGGCAGGCATCTTAACCCTTTCAGACGCCACCTATAAAGAACTTTCTGTAAATGTGTGAAATCGATAAAACGTTATCTCAAGACACTCTATAGTCTATTGCAACACAAATAATCTCATAATATGGTAATTTATGTACGTTATAGTAACAAATCCTAATTGAGTTATAATTAAATATCTATTTATCCTGAAGTCATTGATGCTCAGTTTTGGCATAAGTAGAATGAAATCTCAGGCTAGAAATATAGTGCAAGTTCATTTTTCGTTATGTCCATTTTGATCAAAGAAAAATTACACTTTTCACATGGCTCGCAGGAAGTGGCACGTCGAACGACTCGTAGAACGTGGTAGTGCCTTCAGAAAAGTGATCATGTACAACAGTACACTACGAAATGAAGTTAAATGAAGACGAATTTATTTTTCAGAATGTTCAATACACCCAAAGCTCAATATATCTCACTCTTTCTTAGCGCCTAGTTGATACAAATAGCAAAAACAGGTGATGTACACAATTGTGTATATAGCGTGTCAATGGGTTAAGATGGCTGGAGACATGATTTGGGACATTAATTAAGGAATTTAAATTAATTAACTTTTTAATTAGCGGACTTAGGCGGTCAAGTCGAATGGGAAAATTGAAGTCCTTCATGCGAAGAACCCATTTAAGCTTTGAGATTTCGAAAAAGTGGCCTCTAGGAATCATTGTGAAGTAATAAAGTTCTCCCAAATTCAGCGGCAAAACCGAAACCGAAATGCGGAAGAGCGCAACTGCCACATTCTTCTGAGACGTCCACAATGAGTGAACGTCATTATATCAACCATCAACCGACTTCTTGGTGTGAGTCTGTGGGCTGCGCTTGCAGTAGTAGCAACGCATGACGAACATGCGTTAATGAACGGGCAAGAACTGCACCTCTGTAACCGTTGTCTTGAACAGTGACGTCATTCTAGTCGTCTGCTTGTTGCGCTCATCGGTGCTTGGGTTTCGGTTTCGCCGTTGACTCTGCCTGAATTTCATTACGCCACAATAATTAAGACAGTCCGCTTTTTCGAAATCTCAAAGCTGAAATGGGTTCTTCGCATGAAAGACTTCAATACTCCAATTGGACTTAACCACCTAACTCTGCCAATTAAAAAGTTAATTAATTTAACTTTCTTAATTACTGTCTCAAATCATGTCTTCAACCATCTTAAGATGCCTGCCGCTACAGAAAAAAACACAGCATATCCACGGAGTGAATGATGATGAGTGGGCGAAGCTGTGGAGGCTCATCGGTAAACCGTGAATCTTCCGTGAATTCTGCCCGGTACATCATCACCAACGTGAGATCGGGCGCGTTTATACTAAAGGGTCGATGAGAGTTATGGTGACTGAAGCAATCATGGTTACACCGTGAAATCTTCAGTGGTTTCGCCCAGCAGTAATCAAAGCGATAGTGTGTGTGAAATTTTATTCAAACTTCAACGACCGGTCGTCGTCCATGGTCCGCCAAGCAGCACGATCCGGCAAGCGCACTCGTACGGCGGTCCGCGCAATCGGAGAGCAGCTGCACCGCCAACGCCATCTAGCGTACCTTCACCCAACCGCCATATTGTACGCATGTCTATAGGACAGCGCCCTCTCGGAAACGAGACGAGAACTGGAGATGACGACACCATATCCACGGAGTGAATGATGATGAGTGGGCGAAGCTTCAGAGGTGCGTCGGTAAACCGGTAATCTTCCGTGAATTCTGCGCAGTACATCATCAACGACGTAAGATCGGGCGCATTTATGCTAAAGGGTCGATGAGAGTCATGGCGACTCGCAGCTCACTTTAATTTTACATGTACGTTGTGAATTTTTTTATTGTTTAATCACGCACAGGAGACATCTCACACCGGCACTACCTTGGAGGTCAAAATCCAGTGCCTACTGGCTACTCAGAATGCATGGACAACCGAGGACCGCCGAGGTGATGCCATAAGGAGCTTCGCCCCTAAATATATTCATCATATACAAGTACTAAACGAGAGGTGGCTACATACAACGGGGACGCACGACCCACGGCTTAAGGAGCTTCACCCCTAAAAAAATCACAGCATATCCGCGGAGTGAATGATGATGAGTGGGCGAAGCTCCGGAGGTACATCATCAAAGACGTGATGGTGGTTGGTTGCATGTGGTCAAACGATATGCATGTGAGACCATATCGCGATGCCATGTGTTGTATGGCATCGCGATCGTCATCGTCATCAGCGTCATCCTTATGACGCATAGTGGGTACATTCCATGTGGTGTGCCGTGATGGCAGCGTCATCGTCATTACACAGGGAGATACTGCTGGTTACGCAGGTGGCTACTACGTACTACAAACTACAAGGGAGCACGACCCACGGCAAAGACGTGATGGTGGTTGGTTGCATGTGGTCAAACGATGTGCATGTGAGACCATATCCCGATGTCATTTGTTGTATGGCATCGCGATCGTCATCGTCATCACGGCACACCACATTCCAAGTGGTGTGCCGTGATGGCAGCGTCATCGTCATCACGCAGGTGGCTACTACGTACTACAAACCACAAGGGACGCACCACCCACGGCATAAGGAGCTTCGCCCCTCGCGATGCCATGTGTTGTATGGCATCGCGATCGTCATCGTCATCACGGCACACCACATTCCATGTGGTGTGCCGTGATGGCAGCGTCATCGTCATCACGCAGGTGGCTACTACGTACTACAAACAAGGGACGCACGACCCACGGCATAAGATGCTTCGCATCTAAAAGCAATTGTGAAGACAGCGAGCAAATACCGCATTTTGCTGATTTTTAAAAAATAGTGGACACATTTCTTGAAACGCCATGTATACCCTATAAAGTGGACGGAGGGATGACCGCCACTGTAGCTTAGGTTTTAAATTAAAAATGCAAATGCAAAATGCAGAGCAGCCACCGTAGCTCAGTGGTAGAGCATCGGACGCGTTATTCGAAGGTCGCAGGTTCGGTCCCTGCCGGTGGCAAGTTATCTTTTCGTCCACTTTTCTTTCTTCACATTTACATTACAATTACTTCTAATAACATCCCCTATACTTTCCTTGGCATCATTGTCTGTTAGTTCTCATAAATAAAATAGCGGTCACACACAGTCGACATAGATTCATGCGCTCACACATGGTACTCGTGGCAGTGAAGTCAGGTTACACACAGTAAAAGAGATTGCACACGCAGTTGATATGGCATTACACACTAGTGATATGGCAGTATTATTAGATTGCACGTCCCGTGGAGGCAAGAAAAGGGGGGGGGGATGACATCAGATCTACGCTTTAAATATTTGTTCCGTTGTAACGTAATCACATGGTAGCATTATACTGCAAACAGTTTGGGATCGCAAACAGAAAATCGGCACGCAACACTAAGATCAGTTTTTTTAGGGGCGAAGCTCCTTAGGGTGTGGCTCTGTCCCTCCTCTGAAGTAGTAGTAGTAGTAGTAGTAGTAGGTAGGTAGGTAGGTAGCCACGTGTAGTGGAATGTACCCACTCCACGGGATAAAGATGACGATGATGCAGTATAGTGGAATGTACCCACTACACGTGATAACGATGAAGTATAAGCGGGTTCCAGTATAGTGGAATGTACCCACTACACGTGATAACGATGAAGTATAAGCGCGTTCCAGTATAGTGGAATGTACCCACTACACGTGATAACGATGAAGTATAAGCGTGTTCCAGTATAGTGGAATGTACCCACTACACGTGATAACGATGACGATGACGCTTCCAGACCATTCCAGAAAGCGCGTTCCAGACCACGCATTCTCTTTCTGCCATGGATGAAAACGATCGAGCTTCGCACACTCATCATCATTCACTTCGTGGATATGGCGTGATTTTTTTGCTCTTCAGCTTCCCCTGAAGTACCCTTCAAATACGTCAAGGTTAATGCGAGAACACACCCAAAAACAAGTCGAGAGAAGAAGGAAAAACACAAAAAAAAAGAAAAAAAAGAAACAACTAACGGAACTACGCAGTACAGTCACTGAACACAATACACACAACCCAGTACGTCAACACGTTGTCTCGTACGAAATTGTGGAATATAATGGGTGATTACGAACCGTAGTAATCGTAGAGGAAACACGACCGATATTATAAACAAAGCTGCCTATCCCAAGGAACACCAGGTTATGATTAATGGTGCTTAGTGGGAACGCTCGTAAGTGTGCCTGTGCTTTCGTTAATACCAGATGAGGCGGTGTTAAAGGCCAACTCCGGAGGTTTTTCGAGGTCAATGGATCTCAATGAAATTCGCTGGGTACGTTCCTTTGCACATTTCCGTCATTTATGCCAAATTTCAAGCTTGAGACATGCGCTGATTGTTTGCAAATGAATTTTAAAGATTGTCTGCAAACGCCCACCCGGCTTCCCACAATTATTGGCAACATTGCGTGTGTGACGTGTTGGTTTGCCGGTCGACGGAAGTGACGCAGCCGATGGGTTCGCTAACTTTGGCCGCTACAGCGTATATTGTGCTGGTCACAAGGCGACGGTGTTTGGCCGGCGCTTCGCTGGTTTGGCGCGCAATTTTCTGTTCTCTGTGGAGGAGCGTGTGATATTCCGCGCCGGCGGGACCAGCATGCCTTGCCCGACTTCCGGTTCGTAACAAACTACTACGTCATACTTGGACAGTACACTCGGTTGGGTTTCGGTTTCGGTATTGCGCGTTTTTGCTTATTAAAAATTATTTTCGAATTTTCTGAGCATTTCAGCTATCGGGCGCGTGACAAGAGTGTCTCAGGCACATAAAAGCACCATTATCCTGACACGGTCAAAAAATCGCCGGAGTTGGCCTTTAAAAGCGTTTGAAGAGCATGCTAATAATAATGATATTGTCATAAAACCCGCGGATAAAGCAGGAGCGATTGTTGTTCTTAATAAGAGTTATTATATCATGGAAGCGACCCGACAACTCTCGGATACCACTTTTTATAAACCCCTTCCAGCCGCTCCAACCGATAACTTTAGGACCATTTCGATAGATCAGCTCACAAAACTGCTAAAGCAGAAACAACTAGACCGAAAAACCGTTACGTCTCTCATACCGCTCAGTCCCGTGGCTGGTAGGTTTTACTTGCTATCAAAGGTTCACAAACAAGGCAACCCAGGCCGCGCGATCATTTCCGGCGGGAACACTCCAACAGAAAACCTTTCATGCTATGTAGACTCCCTGATCAACCAAATTCCTGGAACATTTCCGTCATTCGTAAAGGATACCAATAGTTTTCTCCAAGATGTATTAAACCTTACCATTCCACATAATTCAATCCTTATAACTCTCGACGTCACCTCGCTTTACACTAACATACCGCATGCCGATGGGATTTCAGCAGTCCTTAAAGCGTATGAAGATTGTCGTTTCGCAAAGCCTGTAGATAAAGAAACCTTGGGATCGCTGCTGAAGCTTGTTCTTGAACTTAATAACTTCGAATTCAATAATAGCCATTACGTTCAGGTCAGTGGTACTTCAATGGGAACTCGGAATAGGCCCGAATTATGCTAATATCTTTATGGGTATTTTGGAGAATGATTGCTTATCCAGCACTGACATACAGCCTTTCTTTTATAAGCAATTCATTGATGATATCTTCTTGATTTGTACCGATGGGGAGGGAAACCTTTTGAAGTTTATGGATTCGTTTAATAAGTTCCATCCTTCAATCAAACTTTCCCATAATTACTCGTCGCTTTCGGTAAACTTTCTAGACGTCACTGTGTCGCTATGCCAAGGAACACTGCTGACTAAACTATACCGCAAACCTACTGATAAAAGCACGCTTCTACATTTCCAGAGCAGGAATGTACGACATTGCAAGACCACCATTCCTTAAAGTCAGGCCCACCGCTTTAAGGGGCCAGTAAACAACCCCGAGGTCAAAAAATTCTTATCAAGAGAAATAAGTGCACTTTTGCTCTTTGAACATGCTGCCGCAAGAATTTTGCGAATATGTGCTATAATAAGGAAGTTACAGGGGTTAGAACATCCGTTCCAGCTGGTTTGAAATTTTCGTGCGGCCTCGCCACCATTCTCTGCCGTAGGCAGTGGGGAGGCGCAGCCCGTCGTCGTGACTCCGCCCACTTCGGCAACGTGACACGTCGTCAGTGAAACGTCATCGGCGAGCAGCCAACGACCGAGCAGGGCTTCCTCCCCATGAGCACGTGTCACAGCTGCGCGGGGAGCAAGCGCGATGCGAAGAGCACCCTTCCCCTAGCGGTAAAGCAGCGAGACGCCTTTATCTCGGAGGCTTTCGTTCTGGCAATACCGCTTCTCCCGGTAGTCTCGGGCTCTACAAAACGGCAGAGGGCAGCACAGGAAAATGAAAATGCATACTGCGCGGCCGAAACTGCATCACCGCAGGGCCAAGGCTCCGTTTCGTAGGGCAAAAGACCAATCGATGAGCTCAGTGCCGCGTCAAGTCGCCGATCGGCGACTTTGCGTCACTGCACATACAAGGAGGATTGGTCAGGCGTAGGAAAGAAGCGCGGGAATTGTTTTTCGAAATGTAGGGTCGGCGCGGCGCGCAGCGCTCTAATATTCGGAAAACGTGATCGCCGCGGTCTACTGTACGAATTAGCGAGCTTGTTTGAGAGGTGTAAAAAAAGTCGGAACCTGTTGACTGGCCCTTTAGACGATACTGCTCCAACCGCGAAGATTTCATAGCTAATTGCGAGCAACTTAAAACTTCTCTCACAAAACGTCAATATCCATTGGCTTTAATCGATGACGCAATAAGTCGAGCAGATAAATTAAATAGAGCAGAAATTCTGAGCGGGAAGCGTTTGCCCGACAAACAGAATAACACCAACTTTGTACTAACGCACTCAGCCTCAGCACCAAAGGTACATTCCATATTAAAACGCCACTATAATATCCTTGCTCAAAAGTGAACATCTCAAGAGTACTTTACCTGAACCATCTCGCGTGGTATACCAACGGCCTAAGAATCTCCGAGACTTATTAACGTCATCAAAAGTAAATGAACACAGAATAGCTGGCTGTGCACCTTGCAAACAAGCACGTTGCAAGGTGTGCGTACATATGCAAATGACACAGAAAGCCATTAGCACATTTTCAGACTTTACCCTTGACATTCCAGGTCCGTTTAATTGGGATAGTTGTAACATTATACAGGGTGTCCCATTTATCACGCAGCACGATTTAAAAAAAGAGGAACGGCGTTAGGCGAGGCAGACCTAGTGCATAATGTTCCCAGTATACTGTAGTAGCCGCTACAATTTTTTCGTTAATGTGAATTAATTAATTAGTCCTAATTAATTTCGTAACTCCGAAAATACTCACCTAATTATCAAAGCGTCAATGAGGCAAATGTGGGCATGTTGAAATGACATCTATCTTTGCTACTTTCAAGAACGTACTAATTGCGTGCTAATTTTTTCCTTTCGGATTAGATTGTTGCTTTATGCATGGCCTCCGAGATTGTGCGCCAGCGCGCGAAAAGCTGAAAGAGCACTCCTACAATGTCTCTTCAACGGTGTCGGGCCACCTCGGCATTCATTGCCGAGACTGCGGCTGTTCTCCTGACTTTCAGCATTGTGCTGTGGTTAAGCGTCATCGGGACCAGACAATACGCGAAATCTATGAGGCTGCGGAAATGGCTAGGCTAGGCAGCGTGTGCGTTAGCAGGCCTTCGATTGCGTTATCACAGAAAGAAATTGATTTTCTTCAGAACGCGGGTACACGTGATGTTCATGGCGCGCCAACACGATGATTATGTATTCCATAGGTTTTTACTGTTTTTATCATTTTTCGTTCCTCCTATTTTTTGTCAGATACTGAACAAGTATATATTGCGCGGTTCTGGCAAATAAATCTAGTTGAAAGTCAGCGCCGCCGTCTGTGTCCTTCTTTTACTTGTCCTCCGTCTTTAGCGCTGTTTTTAAGTGAATTATGTCTTACCAACTCGCCCAAGCCACCACGTTACTTACCTAATCTATAAGTTTAACACCGTCTCATCTGGTATTAACGAAAGCACAGGCACACTTACGAGTGTTCCCACTAAGCACCATTAATCATAACCTGGTCTTCCTTGGGATAGGCAGCTTTGATTCTAATATCGTTCGTGTTTCCTTTACAGTTACGTTGGTAATCACCCATTATATTCCAAAATTTCGTACCAGACCACGTGTTGACGTACTGGGTTGTGTGAATCGTGCTCAGTGACTGTGCTGTGTACGGTTAGTTGTTTCTTTCTTTTCTTTTTCTTTTTTTTTGTGTGATTTTCCTTCTTCTCTCGACGTTTTTGGGTGTGTTCTCGCATTAAAGGGACACTAAAGGCAAATAACAATTTGCGTCAGAGTGAAAGATCAATGTTTGGGAATGTCTAAAACGTCAATATTATCAACAGCAGTGCTCTACTAATCGAGAAATTAAGGTAAATGTATGACGCCACATGCGCTACGAGTGGGACATCTAGGAACTGATCCCAATTACATCACAGCTCCCGGCTACAATTATTCACTGGTAATCAAACCAGCCGCAGTAAAAAAAGAAGCTTCCGTAACACGTAATAAAATGCTCTTTGTCCGTTTCTGTTTGATTCAAAGAAAAAGGAACCGCCTGGCGTTACTATGGGGAAAGGCGTGAGTCGTTCAAAAATTGCGTTTTCGCTTGGTTTTGCTGGATAGGTAGCGCCATCTAGCGGAGCCCAGTTGCACCAAGCAAGCAGAAAATTGCTCAATGACCGTTGTTGCTGCTGTGGCTCCCGCTACTTTCGCTCTGCTGCTGCTAGTGTGGGCGGCTGCGCAGTAAAGGCGGGCAACGTTGGGCAAGGCAACTGCCACGTCAGACGTTCCGCTTTTAGGCGGGTGACGCGGGTGATTTGAAGCGCGCTAACGGTGTGCGGACCACTAAAACGTGATTTTATTTTAAAATATGAATTTCCTTGGCACGAAATTAGCAGTACGAGGTTTCTGGACCGCTATTTCAGCAATCAACGTCGACTTAATATTTCCCTTTAGTGTCCCTTTAACCTTGACGTGTTTGAAGGGTACTTCAGGGAAGCTAAAGAGCAAAAAATTGATCTTAGTGCTTTCGTGCCGATTTTCTGTTTGCGATCTCAAACTGTTTGCAGTATAATGCTAGCATGTGATTACGTTACTACGAAAAAATTAGTTAAAGCGTGGATCTGATGTCATCCCCCCTTTTTTTGCCTCCACGTGACGTGCAATCTAATAATACTGCCACATCACTAGTGTGTAATGCCATATCAACTGCGTGTGCAATCTATCTTACTTTGTGTAGCCTGACTTCACTGCCACGAGTACCAAATGTGCGCGCATGAATCTATGTCGACCGTGTCTGACCGTTATTTTATTTTGTCATTCTCGCTATCGATAACTTCCACGAAAACTTCTCATTTAAGTGTGTTTATAAGGAAACCCACCACGATGTACTTGTTACTTTGACAAAGTCTGGTCCACCAGACGAAACGTTAGTGAAAATATACAGTGCCAAACCAACGAAAGTAGTATTTTCTAGCTTGTTCCTTATATATATATATATATATATATATATATATATATATATATATATATATATATATATATATATATATATATATATATATATATATATATATATATATATATATATATATATATATATAACACGGCCGACTAGTGCGGTAGGTTAGCTCACCCTCTCGCCAAAGACTTGGTACGCCATGGTTCGCGCACGAAGTCCTTGATCTCCTGAAGCGTCGGCGAGTGCTCGGGAACGGTAGCAAGAGTCGATAGTGGGTCGGCGTGCGATGAAAACAGCCGAGTCAGGGCGCACTGCTTCCTCAGCTCGTCATATCTTTGACATAAGGTCATCACTTCCGATACAGTGCTAGGATTTCTCGCCAGGAGCATCTGAAACGCGCCATCACCCATCCCTTTGAGGATGTGCTGAATCTTGTCAGACTCTGGCATGGCGACATTGACACGTTTACAAAGAGCGACGATGTCTTCAATGTAACTCGTGAACGTTTCGGATGTCTGCTGTGCTCGGGTGCGCAAGCGTTTTTTTTTTGCGCGGAAGTTGTGGACAGGGGGTCGGCCAAACACTTCAGTAAAATATGTCTTGAAGACTGACTATGTCGGGATGTTGCTCTTGTGGTTGCGATACCACATTTCAGCAAAGCCAGTTAGATAGAATACGACATGAGTCAATTTGTCGGCGTCATCCCACTTGTTATGAACGCTCACCAGTTCTTGTAAACCAGTCTTCCACGTCCATGTCATCGGCACCGTTGAAGACCTTTAGGTCCCTGAGACGACAAACTCCGGTGCCGCTGCCGGACTGGGCGGAAGGGGCAGGTGGCGAGTCGTTGGTTGTCATGATGGGCGGAAGTGTTCGGTTTCGGAGCTCCAGGTTCAGTTGACGGGGGATCTTCAGCACCCTCCACCAATTGAGAAGAGGTTTATTGGCAGTATGTTTCTGCGGTGATTCTGCGAATGCAACACAGCGAGGTAGAGCGGAGCACCGTCTAGAAAGATGGCAACGACCAGTAGCGCGTGGTGAGTGAGACGAGCGAGCCCAGCACCCGAGTGTTGGCGATGCTGCTGACCGGAGACGCGTCTTCTTCTTCACACTTCTATCCACACGATCGTTGAGGTGTTCAAAAATCTTTTACCAAGACATGAATTTTAGAACTCAGATGTGTCATATCCACCGTGGCGACTTGCAGCCCCTAATATTGAACTTTCTGAACATCCGCCTGACGTTGGCATCAGCTAACCGCTCATTAGGTCTGCTCAAACGTAACCTCAAGTATGCTCCAGATACGCTCCGTAGGCTAGCATACATCACGTTAATACGCCCCTAAAATCGAATATGCATCAGCTATATGGGATCCCATACAAATCTATATCACCCATGACATTGAGTCCTTAAAAAACCGTGCAGTACGTTTCATATTTTCTGATTATTCACCCTACACCAGTATTTCAGCACTAAAATCTCGCGCACAACTTGAAGACTTATCTCATTGCCGCAGAACTGCCCGTCTTTCGCTTCTCCATAAACTTTATCAGCACCCATGCCTTCACCGCATCTTCGAAACACCAGCAGCTATCTTTCCACGCATAGACCATATCTTCAAGATAAAACGCATAACCTGTCGCTCAGCTCATTATGCTCATTCTTTCATTCCCCGAACAATAGTTGCATGGAATAACCTGCCGTCCCGCATTGCCACTCAACCCGATTACTCAACGTTTCAGGAACTTTTACGCGACAATTCTAACTAAATATCCACCGCGAGTGCTCTTTTGGATACCGTCATGTGCGCTTCAATGCCTAATTTTCTTGTTCTGATTATTTGTCAACAATTTTCTCGATTCATTGTATATGATGCATTTTATTTATTTATTGCAAACGTGTGTTTTGTACAATTATGACTGCATTTTACTTTTCACTTGTGTGCTGTATTTCTTAGTGCCCTTACTTTGGTTTGATTTTTTTTTATTATTTTCTATATTTCCTCTATTTTTCATGTTTTGCAATGCATCTAGTGTTCATTTTCTATTGTTTGTTTCGTTTTATTATATAGCTTGCTCTCGTTATTTTGTATATTTCCTTTCTCGGACCGTAAACATACATCGTTTGATTCATGTGTCTGTTCCCCTATGTAATACCCCCTTTTTTGGGGCCTTTAGGGGTATTGTGAAATAAATAAATAAAAAAAAATAAATGAAAGGGATTATTCGCAAGCAAGACATGTTTATGCTGGTAGCAAAGCAACTGAATTCATACCAGATAACCTTCATTAGGATTAGGATTAGGATGTTGTAGGTTGCCGGTGGATCTAGCCTTGCTAATTTGGCTAGGCAATTGGCCTGCCCGGTTTCCACTTTTCTGACCATATGGAACCAGTGTCCTTAAAGCGAAGCGCGGGCATGCTCTACAGAAAGTCGCGCGCAGTGCAACGCAGCCCGGCTTAACCGGTGGCCTGTGAGCTATTCCGCATACAGTGTTTTACCGGGGCTCCCATGTTCCCGCTTTGCGCTTGCGCACTCATCACCAGTCACATTCGATGTCTGTAACGGTCAAAAACTTCAAGAGCAATATAACAATATAGCTAGGTGGGCTAGTTGGTATCTCATGATTACTTAAAAAAACTTTGAGCGCAAATAAACGACGTAGGACCAAGAAAGAGAAACACACACCACAAGCGCTTGTGGTGTGTGTTTCTCTTTCTTGGTCCTACGTCGTTTATTTGCGCTCAAAGTTTTTTTAAGTACTCAAATTCAAGAGCAGTCACGACACCTCCTTCCTGAACGTCCAGTGACCATGCGGAAACACAATATCGTTCACACTGTCGTGTGGCGAGCCTAAACGTTGTAGTTCTTCAAATAAACATTGACGGTCTTTCTTAAGTTCACGACACTTAAGCAAATAATGTTCTATATCACCACAGGTGCCACAGGTCTTGCAAGCCGGGTACAATGGCGTCGCGGAGGGTCCGATCTTGTGGAGCCATGCTGGTGTACACGCTGAACCCGTCCGAATGAACCCGTCCGCAAAGAATGGAAGCAACATTATTGCGCGATTTTGTTCAAGAAACAAGAAGGTGGAATTCGCTAAGAAGGCAAGAAAGGCACGACTGTCTGCCGCAGATATAGGATTTCCTCAGAGCACAGGCCCTAAACCTGTATGTGTCAACGATCACCTCACGCCCGAGCGTAAACGTCTTTTTGCGCAGGCCCTGGCACTTAAAAAAACAAACCACTGGAAGCATCTCTGGACCGACAACTGCAACATAAAAGCCAGGAAAGCGGATGATAGTCGCGTGTTTCGAATTGCATGCGCAGAAGATCTACGTATATTCTGTTAGATATCCTTTCAGTCCTCATTGCAAACCAACCTTAGATTAACATGGCTGCGTTCTCGTGCCAGCAAACATCAGAATTGCTACACGAAAAGTCGCCAGCGCTATCGCTACTGCACTTAAACATTCGCAGTCTTAGAAAGCATCAGGATGATCTTGTTGCATTGCTCTCTTTGCTTGGTCAATCTTTTTCTGTCATATGTTTATCTGAAACTTGGATATCTGGCAATGAGGGTAACTTATATGGATTGCCAGGTTATTATTCTGAATACTGCAATCGCGAGTTTTGTCGTGGTGGTGGCAGTGCCATACTTGTCAACTCTTCCCTAACATACACACGTCGCCTTGACATCACGTTCAACAACATTTTATGTGAATCGGTTTGGCTTCAATTTAACCATAATGTTATACCAGTTAATAGCCGTAATATTATCATAGCTTCCATTTATCGGTCACCTTCATCATCGTATTCCGACTTTTGTATTCAGTTAAACAGCATTCTCAACAACCTAGTGAAAGAAAATAAGAACGTTGTCTTATGTGGTGATTTCAACATAAATATCATTGATCTTGATAGCGCATTGTGCTTGGAATATATGAACTGTTTATACTGTTTTGGCTTTACTTCGCATATTTCAGCACCAACTAGAAGCGACCTACTAGGTTCGAATACACTAATAGATCATATAATCTCGAATATTTCAACTGATCACATTGCTGGTGTGATATAGATCATAGCATTACAGATCGTAATCCTGTTTTCTTCAGACTGGGTTCCAAAAACACCAATGCAAACAACACTTTCACAAAACTCCGATTCGATTCGGACAAATATGTGCAAATAATTAGGGCAGTCGACTGGACTTCGGTGATTCATGAGGACTGCGTAGAAAAGGCTTTTGAGTCTTTCTCAGAAGTAATTGCTAAAGGTATAGAGGCATGCACCACTTCCACTACTGTCACGAAGTGGTATCGTTCGCCAAGAAATCCGTGGATAAGCAACTCGTTGTTGAAGTCGATTAATAAAAAAAAATAACCTTCATAAAAAACTAAAGTCGCAGCCTTTCAACCTCGCATTAAAATCCCGCTTTCAGAAATATTCAGCGATATTATCTTCTTTGTTAAAACGTGCTAAGCGCAATTACTACCAGGATAGTATTATAAAAAATACGGGTAACACGAGACGCTGCTGGCGAATCATCAAAGAATTTTTGAACAAAAAGGAGTGCTCAGCGCCTACAATAAAAATAAAACAAGGCGGCGAAATGTATACCGACCCTGAAAAAGTGGCCACCGCGTTCAGTGAGCATTTCTGCGCATCTGTGGATACGCAGCAACCAGCAAATCTTGTTTGTGATATACCACGATGTGGTCATTCTTTTTATCTCCATTCAACGTCTGAAGATGAAGTGTTTCACGTCATCGCATCATTGAAGACCACAAGTGCGGGTTTAGATGGTATTGATCCTTTTAAAGTAAAACTAGTTTCAAACATAATATCCCAACCTTTAGCACATACTATTAACTAGCTGTTTTCTGCGGGTGTGTTTCCGAGCTGCCTCAAGGTTGGTAAAATAGTTCCCATTTTTAAGAAGGGTGATGAGACTTCTATCCAAAATTATAGGCCAATCTGTATCCTACCTTTTCTTAGTAAGGTAATTGAAAAACTATTCCACATTAGATTAATGCGTTATTTGAAAAAATTTAACCTTTTGTCTCCACAGCAATTCGGATTTCGTCCAGGATATTCCACTGAGTTGGTGCTAATTACCTTAACTGAGGAAATTAAACAAGCTATTGACAAAGGATTACTTGTGGGATCTGTATTTATCGATTTGACGAAGGCTTTTGACACAATAAATCATTGCGTACTACTTGCAAAACTCGAATCATTTGGCATGTCTGGCCCTCCACTAAACTTCATTGAAAGCTACCTCAGTAATCGGTCTCAAATGGTAAATATTAACGGTCATCTTTCATCACCCAAGTTAATTAACGTAGGTGTGCCACAGGGATCAATTTTAGGCCCACTTTTATTTTTGATGTTTATTAATGACCTACCGACCATTCTTACCAGGACCAAGTGCATACTGTACGCTGACGACACAACCACCTTTACATCATCTAAATCAGTTTCTACGCTCCAGACTGACCTCAACGCAGATTTGCATAACATAACTTCATGGTGCCAGGGCAATCAGCTACAGATCAATGCTACTAAAACCGTCTTTATGGTATATCATTCCCCGCGAATTTCACTTGACATACCACCTACTCTTCAGATCGGCAATAACGTCATACACATTTCCAGTGAAGCGCGGTTTCTTGGCGTCATCTTAGATACTGAACTAAAATTTCATAAACATGCCGCTTCACTCGTTAAAAAGATTGCATTTGGAATCCATGTTATCATCAAGACACGCACGTATTTTCCGCCTCACATCATACGTTCTTTGTATTTTGCCTACATTCACAGTCATATTTCGTATTGTGTATCATCTTGGGCCAACACATATTTCACGCACATTGAACGATTGCAGCGACTACAGAATCAAGCAGTTAGACTAATGACTTTTCACCCATTTTACTCACCCAGTAGCTCATTGTTTCCAAAGCTTAACATACTCTCATTAAGACAATTATTTTGTTACAGACTGTCCATAGTTGCCTATAGGCTCATCACGCATGACATTGTCATTGCATGCATTGATCATCACCACTTAACAAATAGCAATATTACCCGGTTCTCCCAGAGCAAAAATCTTCTTTTACCGACCGTAAGGACAAACTATGGCAAGTTTACTTCCCTATTTACAAGCATAACCATTTGGAATTCATTGCCTTTCGAATTAAAATCATCGCACGACATTCATATTTTCACCTCGCATAGCAAGAAGTACTTTGCTCTGGAATCCATCAACCCATCTGGATTGTGTAATTAACTCTTAACAGCTTTCAAATTTCTGTGCCTCAACATTTGCATTTGTAAAACTGATACCACTGATAATGAAACTAGTTGCATCTGTCATGAAGAGTTGTTCATTAATTTTGCTTTGTTATTCCTGTTCTATCAGTTGCTTTTGATTATTTTCATGCCATTTCTTTTTTCCTGTAGTATTACCATTATGTTATGTATTGATTGTATTGTTATTGTTAATCAAGCTCATTAATCATTGCTCACACGTTCGCATCTTTTGCTGTATTTTTTGTAATTACCCCACGCATGTAGCCATAGGAGGTCCCCCTGTCAGTTTCTCTGAAACTGACAGGGGACCTCCTGCTGTACTATTCTAACCATGTAACTGAACTGAATTATTTAATAAACTTGACTTGACTTGACTTGAATGTGATGTAACAAAGAGGCCTTTTCCCTTGTTAGCCCTTTCGTCACACATGGCTGGTGAGGTGTCAACCATTAAGAATGGAAATGCCTGTTGACAGCTTCTCTGAAAAGATGTTGATGGTCTCTGGGAGCCTTCTTCGTTGGCCTAAGTTCCAAAGCACTCCGGGCAAGTCTTTCAGCCGCCTCATTACCCGATATACCCACATGCGATGGAATTCATTGACACTTGATATTTAGTCCAGCGCTGCGCAGGTTTTTAAGGATATGCAGCGATCTTTGAGTGCACTGCTCCAAAACCAACCCATACTTTAGCCGCTGCACAGCAGGCTTACTGTCCGAAAGCAGCACGACTTGTTGCTCCCTACAAAACTTCAATTTCTTCGGGGCTGCCTGAATTGCCACGCTTTCACATGCTGTCGACAAAACAACGCTGTCGAGTCGCGCTGCCCAGGACACCTTTAGGGACGGGATCACAAACACTGCAGCGCTTGCTCCGCGCTCTACACTGTAAACGAAAATATACCCAGCCGGGAGGTTTCGGGGGATGATGCTCCCGCTCAGCTCTGGTAGCGTCACTCAAACCGCAATGCTCCGGAGCATATACATTCGTTTTCCACCCTTTTGCTTCGGTGGGCGATGAACGGAGGGAAGCGGGACGAGTTCCCTGATTTTTGGGGCGAAGCTCCTTAGGGTGTGGGTCTGTCCCTCCTTTGTAGTATGTAGTAGTAGGTAGCCACTAGTGGGATGTACCCACTCCACGTGATAAAGATGACGATAACGCCTGATGCCCATGAAGAATAAGCGCGTTCCAGTATAGTGGAATGTACCCACTACACGTGATAACGATGACGATGACACTGATGAGGCAAGCAAAATCAGGGGAAACCCCTCCTTGTGGTCCGTAGAGCTCTTGAACAAAATCCTCATCTACCCCATATGTAAATATAAAACATTGTGTATATACTTTATCAATATGTAAATAATGAAACATTGTGTATATACTGTATGTATAGTCACACCACACCCCCGCGTTTGTGTGTCAGGTCTTTGTATGATGATCGAGTGGGCAAAATTTACGGGGATTGACGGTTTACCAGATACCTCCGTAGCTTCGCCCACTCATCATCATTCACTTCGTGGATATGGCGTGATTATTTTCTCCGGTGGATGCTTCGTAAGTGCTCCGGCGCATCACTTATGCTCCGGTGGATGCTCCGCAAATACACCGGCGCAGTGTGGGTACAGCTCCTCCTTTCCAGTGACAAAGCATCCCCCCCCCCACGACATGCGTTAACAATGCGTAGGCGGAGAGGCAAATATGAGGCTGGACAACCCCGCAATAACGTTTGAAAAAGCTTTTGTGGTGTAGGGACGCCTTCACTGGCAAAAAGGTCAAAGACCGGGAAAGCAGGAACGTAACTCACTAAAGCTTGCTAGAAGTGACGTAGGCAGCCTCGCCGGGCGGCCGTCCCCACAAACCAACATGTCGCAGGCCAAGCCACCCGACTCGAAGTGCAGCGAGGATTGCGCGAAACCTTTGGCCCGCGTTCGGGAAAAGGAAATCGTTCTGTGCACCTTGTGGACATCACAAGCGACTACAAGCGTCAACGAAGGTTGTCATCGAGAGAAGGGAGTTGCGGGAACCTTAATCGTCTGATGGTTCCGTGCAACGAACGACACATTGTGATCTCTCGAGTGACGCACGATCGGGCGGTCGCTGGTGCAGCTCAAAACTGGTGAGCGAGCTCTTCTTGATTTCTCTGTGTTATTCTTTTCAAAAAATCACAGCATATCCGCGGAGTGATTGATGATGAGTGAGCGAAGCTCCAGAGGTACATCATCAAAGACGTGATGGAGGTTGGTTGCATGTGGTCAAACGATATGCATGTGAGACCATATCACGATGCCATGTGTTGTATGGCATCGCGATCGTCATCGTCATCAGCGTCATCGTTATGACGCATAGTGGGTACATTCCATGTGGTGGCATCGCGATCGTCATCGTCATCAGCAGGTGGCTACTACTACAAACATGGAACGCACGACCTACGGGATAAGGAGCTTCGCCCCTAAAAAATCACGCCATATCCACGAAGTGAATGATCTTGGTGGGAATACCAGCAGAACCAAAAAGAAAGCAGAAGGAACCGAGACAAGAAAAAAGAGACAGAGACAGGTAGAATGCTGGACTAACAACTGACTTTTATTCGATGAACCGCGAACAAGAAACCGATATGAGCATGCGCGCAAACAGCAATCACACAGAAATGCCCCCTATCACTACATGCTAGAATCACCGTCAAGGTACCGAAGCTCTTTGACATTTAGAAACGTAGATGGCGCGCTCACACACTTATCAGGACCAAGCTTGTAAATCTGAAACGCTTCAATAATTTCACGCTGCTTCTGCGTATCAGCCCTTCCGGTCACCAAAACATTGCTGAATAGAGGGTTGCAACCGCACGCCTTGCAATGAATTGGCAGATTCCCACCAGTGCCCGTAGGAAGTAAATTGGCGTGCTCGCGCATCCTATCATTGACACACCTTCCCGATTGCCCTATATATTCTTTGCCACAGGTCAAGGGAATGCTGTAGACAACGCACGTCTCGCATCTGCAGAATCTATTGACATGCGCAGTATTGCACTTGGACGTACTGGCCCCATGCTTCGCTACGCGCTTACAAATGTTGCCCAGAATGCAGGGCGCAGAAAACACAAGCCTTACGGCGTTTCTTGCCGCCACCTTCTTAAGGTTGTGTGAGACCCCATGTAAGTATGGCATAAGAACCAATTGCTTCCTCTCTTCACACTCCTGACGCTCTCTGGAAAGCTGTTTCTTTTTCTTGTGCAGGGATTCTGCCACCGCCTCAATGGTAACTTGAGAGTAGCCTGCATTCAACAGCCTCTCAACCTGCTGATGAAAACTGCTTAGGATTTGATGCGTACAACTCTTTTCCAAAGCATTGGAAACGCAGAGGTTCACAATAGCTCGCTTAACGAGCTTCGAGTGTGAAGACTCGTACGGAAGAAGCGTCTTTTTATTCCTAGGACTGTACATCCAGCAAATATGATAATGGGACAAAGAAGTTAGTCCCTGCACAAGAAAAAGAAACAGCTTTCCAGAGAGCGTCAGGAGTGTGAAGAGAGGAAGCAATTGGTTCTTATGCCATACTTACATGGGGTCTCACACAACCTTAAGAAGGTGGCGGCAAGAAACGCCGTAAGGCTTGTGTTTTCTGCGCCCTGCATTCTGGGCAACATTTGTAAGCGCGTAGCGAAGCATGGGGCCAGTACGTCCAAGTGCAATACTGCGCATGTCAATAGATTCTGCAGATGCGAGACGTGCGTTGTCTACAGCATTCCCTTGACCTGTGGCAAAGAATATATAGGGCAATCGGGAAGGTGTGTCAATGATAGGATGCGCGAGCACGCCAATTTACTTCCTACGGGCACTGGTGGGAATCTGCCAATTCATTGCAAGGCGTGCGGTTGCAACCCTCTATTCAGCAATGTTTTGGTGACCGGAAGGGCTGATACGCAGAAGCAGCGTGAAATTATTGAAGCGTTTCAGATTTACAAGCTTGGTCCTGATAAGTGTGTGAGCGCGCCATCTACGTTTCTAAATGTCAAAGAGCTTCGGTACCTTGACGGTGATTCTAGCATGTAGTGATAGGGGGCATTTCTGTGTGATTGCTGTTTGCGCGCATGCTCATATCGGTTTCTTGTTCGCGGTTCATCGAATAAAAGTCAGTTGTTAGTCCAGCATTCTACCTGTCTCTGTCTCTTTTTTCTTGTCTCGGTTCCTTCTGCTTTCTTTTTGGTTCTGCTGGTATTCCCACCAAGACTATGTACCAACTTGCCCAACAAGCCATCCTAATGAAGTGAATGATGATGAGTGGGTGAAGCTCGATCGTTTTCATCCATGGCAGAAACGCGCTTATACTTCATGGTCATCAGCGTCATCGTTATCACGTGTAGTGGGTACATTCCACTATACTGGAACGCGCTTATACTTCATCGTTATCATGCGTAGTGGGTACATTCCACTATACTGCGTCATCGTCATCTTTATCACGTGGAGTGGGTACATTCCACTATACGTGGCTATCTACCTACCTACCTACATACTACTGCTACTACTGCTACTAATACTACTACAGAGGAGGGACAGACCCACACCCTTAGGAGCTTCGCCCCTAAAAGTGCTGAAATTGAGTAGTTTTGTGTTGATAACCAAGTAGGTTATCAAGACTAGGCTAGCTTTGCAAGATGACAGTAAAAAATTCAGCGGAAATTTCGAATATGCGTTGTTTGGAACAGTTGTTTTTTTTCTTAATATGAATAACTTCAATAATTTTAAGCACACCACTGTAATATTTGGAACACTGATTGACTCTCTGTAGACATGCATTAATAGAAAACATCATAGTTGTGGGTTGATTCGATGAAACGTTATTAATTTTTATATGTAAACCTAATTGGTTAAGATATTTTGGTCTGATCAGTCTACATAAACGGTAATATTTGTCGCTTTTCATATTAATAAACGCCAGGTCGAGGCCTCTCATTACGTATAAATTATTTTGATTTATCATGTAAACAGAATTAATAAAACAGGAATAACTAAAATCAGCGTTAATTCGTTATAAATTCAGCGAATTGGGCTAGGGAAATGTGTTTGGTACAGACTTTTAGAACGCATATACGTACTCATTTTGGTGAAAAAATTATTTTGATTGCACGAGTGGTATCTGAGATACGTGCTGCGGCTTTCCTGACAAGAAAAAGAAGGGTGAAAGGGGCTGACGAGACTAGTGACGAGGAATGCGAAAGGAAAGTAGGGAGGGGTTGGTAGGCAAAACGGGTTGTGGGGCGCGCGCGATGTTTCTGTGGATGGCGGGGGGGGGGGGGGGGGGGGTGAACACTTATTTCTGCAACCCATTTGAGAGCACCGCTCACCGTAGTTGGGCGGAGGGGACATGGTAGTGAAAGAAAAAAAAGGAAAAGAGGACACCTTCTTGAGAAACTGGCAGTCTTTTCTGTGTTGATGGGAGAGAGAACTATCGCGCTGCTGCATTTTTTTTCTGTGTTCAGTCCTGCTGCCATGGCCGTGAATGCAGTCTTTTTTTTTTTTTGAGGGGGGAAGGGGTGAGTTGAATTTCCCCGACCAAACAGGCAATAATGTCCAAATGTTCGCCTTCATGTAACATATCTCTGAGAATAAAACACTTATTTCTATCTTTCTCTGACGAACAGTGCGCGAAGACGAGACATAGTATTCACCTGGACGATGCAACGACGCTGGCCTCTGAACAGAAGGAAAAGAAAATTCCTCGAATCCTGGTGCACACATCGGGACACCTCGGCGTGCATCACCATCCGTGGCCACGTCTTCACGGACCTGTGTGTTGAGTAAACTGGTCCACCTCCCCTCATTTCCGTCAGTGTACTATACTGATGATGCAATTGGCATAGGTGGCGTAATGCTTGTACTTTTGATTACTAATTTATTTCGTTAAGTAGGAGTAAACTTTATTTTGTGCTCGAGCCTGTTCATTTAGAAACGATACATACTCATGCAATAACTATTTTGAAAAATGTTAATTGCGATAAGTTTCACGACAGAGCGGGTGCTGCAAATTTAAAAAAAAAGAAATACAACGCCAACTTCTCTCGAAGACTCTTTTGCAAAGCAGAATGAAGGTACGTTTTTCTTAAGAACCGGCCGCAAGCATACAAACTGTAAGTGCCTAATATGCTGGAAGTAGGACGATGGGCACATACTAAAATGCGACTGTAATAATCATGCTGCTGTAATTTTTACAAAATTAGCAAGTTAATCGGGAGAGGTATTCCTGATGCTGTCTTCGAGAGTACCAAAAGTCGCTCATTTGAAAAAAAAAAATGCTTTTGAATCTGTCAGCAGAAGTAGAGGTATCGATTTAGAAATATATGGAAAATTTTCGCCCGTTTTGAGCTTTGTCCGCGGCACGGAGGTGTGTTTTTATCATGGAGCGGCTGGCTGACACCGGAGTACATGTGATCTGCTTCTTGATATTGAGCGCTCGTCCTGTCTTTTTTGTGTGGTCCGTTTAAGAACCTGGGTGTTCTCATGGACAGGCAGACAGTGTGGGATTTAATCTGTACCCGCGGCTTCAGTGTCCTCAGTTTTCGTGCCTCTGGCATGATTTGCAGTTTTCATGTATTATGTTTTTGATAAATTATGCAGGAAACAATCAGCTGAACCCTTGCGTAGTCAGTGAATGTGATGGATGGTTCGTTCTCTCCGCTGCCGTCACGCCGAGCTCTCTATCCAACTTCTCCGACGCGAGTACGACGTCTTGCTGCTGCAGGAAACCTATGCTCGCGTCGGAACACTCAATCTGCCCGGTTTCGTCGGATATCACAGCACCACGCAGTGCGAACTCGATGGGTGTCGCGCACTACGATGCAGCGCTCCCTTACACCCCCCCGGCACATCGCGGGCTTCGGTGTATGTGCGCGCCGACATCCCTCACGCGGCGGTGGACATTGAGGATATTCTGTGTGACACCCTCGAGGCCGTCGCCTTGACTGTGCGCATCGGGGGGCACGGACACCAGTGTCGCGAGCGTGTACGTGCGCACATCGAATTACTCGGCACGTTGGGACACCAATTTCGTGTGCCGCCTCGCAGACCGCCTCAACCGCGACGCGGTCATCGGTGGAGATTTTAACTCCCACCACACCTCGTGGGGCTGTGGCGCGACGAACCACCGCGGGCGCGACCTCCTCGCTGCCGTGCAAAGGGCGGGCCTGCTCGTCCTAAACACGGGCAGCTGCACTCTCGCGCGCCGTGGTGTGTCCGACAGTGCCATCGATCTGACTTTCGTGGGTGGTACGTGTAAATATGAATGGCAACGTGCCCCAGACTCTCAGGGCTCCGACCACTACCCCATCGTGGTCAGCCCCCCCCTCAGCTAACATCAGGTGCACTCGGACCTACAGTGTAGTGAAGTGGCCGCGCTTCAGAGAACTGTGTGCTACAGTGCCAGTCTCTACAGACTTCTTCACTGCACTGGGCGAGTGCCACAACGCTGCCACTACCCGCTGCACCGTGCCTGCGGGCACCCCCGCACAGGACATCTATCTCCTAAACCTTCGGGCTGCGCGACGCAGGGCGCAAATTGTGGCTGTGCTATCGCAGAGTGTGGAACATTGGCGGGTGTAAAACTGCATAGACGCGGTATGTCGTAGGCACGCCCGACGTCGCCGCGACCAGAGCTGGGGGAGCCTCTGCTATTCACTGGACGACCCACGGAACCACGCTCGCGCCTGGCGTATCTTTACTGCCGTCGTCCGCATCAGACAGCCACGCTGTCCAGCCCTCTGCGTTGCGGTTGCCATGAAAATCACCACGCAGGAGCTCGCTGATTTGCTGGCGGAAAATTTCGCCCCTCCGGCCTGCCCAGTGCCACCCCCAGGACTGCCCCCCTCTTCCCGCAAGCAACAGGCCGGCGCTGTTTGCTCCCGAGCGGTTTTTTCCTACTGAGGGCATCCTCATCGAGATCAGTTCACTGTGCACTGAAGATTTTACCCTTAGCGAGCTGACGGTGGTGCTCAACAGCCGCAGGAAGCGATCTGCCCCGGGAGCTGACGGCATCACCTATCAGGCGCTGCGGAATATTGACCATTCCATGCTGCCCCGACTGCTGGACGCCTACAATGAGGTGTGGCGCACTGGACAGCTCCCTCCTAGCTGGAAAGAGGCGCTCGTAGTGCCGATCCAGAAGCCACGGAAGCCGGCAAAGGAGATCTCTTCCTACCGACCGGTTTCACTCACTTCGGCTGCAGGGAAGGCCATGGAGGCTATGGCACTACGGCGCCTTCGTTGGATAACCACCGCGACCAACGCCTTCCCACCCGAGCAGAGTGGGTTCCGTCCAAGTCGCTGCACCTTCGACTCGCTCGCCGACGTGATTGCCACCCTCGAGGAGGCCAAGTTCCGCGGCGAGTACGGCATTCTAGTGCTCCTCGATGTAAAGAGCGCTTTCGACAGTCTGCCCCACGCATCTATTTTGGACGCTCTTCGTGACCTCGGTGTGTGTGGGCGGATGCTGTCCTACGTCGAGGGCTTCTTGGGCGACCGCACTCTTCGTGTTCGGGTGGGTTCCGCGATCAGCGGCCCTCGCCCCGTCACTGCTGGCGTCCCCCCAGGGAAGCATACTCAGTCCCTTCCTCTTTAACCTGGTGCTGTCCAAGCTGCCGGATTATATCCCGTGCGACACTCCCTGTGAAGTGCGTGCGACGATTTACGCCGATGACATTGCGCTGTTTGCCTGCGGCCCCGGCCGCCGCCGATCCGCTCTGCTCGAGTCACTCCAGGTCGCCATCGACGCGGTCGACGCATTTCTCAGTGGGATCGGACTGACGCTCGCCTCCAACAAGACGGAGGCTCTGCTCGTCCACCCGTTGGCGTCGACACGCTTCAGCACACCACGGCTCTCGCTCCGGGGATTCCCCATCGAATGGAGCAAGACGGTGCGCTACCTCGGGGTGACAATCGACAACCGTCTCAGCTGGCGGCCTGCTGTCAACGACCTGAGGAAAGGCAACCGCAAGGTACTCAGCGCGGCTCGCAGTTTACTTGGGCGCGGCCGCGGCTGCACCCCGGCTCTTGCCCTACGAGTCTACAACGCCGTCGCATCCGCCCGGGTGCTATACCGCGCACCGGTGGCTTCGCTGAGTGCCTGCCAGCTGGCTGCTTTGGACGCCGATCATCGGAACGCCGTACGGGAGTACTACGGACTCCCTCACACCTCGCAAGTGGGCCCTACCCTCGCCGAGGCGAGGGAAACGTCCATCTCTCTGCGGATCACCAAAACAGCGCTCAACCACGTGTGGCGCCTGAACAACACGGCGCAGGGTCATCGCCTGGTCGACCGGCTGTACTCTCTCCCTCACTCATCTCTGGGGCAGCGGGTGAGGGAGTACATGTCGATCGTACCGGACACGCCCTACCGCAGCTGGCCGGCCATCCCTTCGTACCGCCACACGCCTCTGGTCATTCAAAAGACCCTCGCAGGCATCAAGGCAAAGGCACGCACCCCCCCTCGCAGCAATGCAGCAGGAGTGCTCCGCCCTCTTGCACGATCAGCTGGCCGGGCGGCTGCTTGTTTACGTCGATGGCTCAGTGCTTGCGGACGGCTCCGCCGCCGCTGCCTGCGTTACGCCGTCCGTCGGCGCGGTTCGCAAGTGCCGCCTGCCTTGCCTCGCCTCCTCCACGGCGGCCGAGCTCGCCGCCATCAACCTGGCAGCCGATTTCCTGCGGGAGCAACCATCGATCAGCGCGGCAGCCATCATCTGCGACTCCCGCGCGGCTTTGGCTGCCATCTCTCGCGAGGAGGACGGCACTCTTCTGGCACAAAGGGTAGCCAGGCAACTCCACGCCGTGCAGCAGTGCGGACGCGACCTCTCGCTGCACTGGGTCCCCTCACACGTGGGAATATCAGGAAACGAGGCAGCCGACCGAGCTGCAAAGGATGCGCACGACCCCAGCACTGCGATCACCGGCTCCGTGAGCTTCTCGGACGTCGGTCGTCTCCTGATAGCCCGCTACGTGCGCGAGCGTCATCCAGACCCTCGCGTGGCTGCCGGCACGCCGCCGCGGCGGCTCCCTCTCAAGGGACTCTCGCGAAGGGACCGCGGTTTGCTTCTCCGTCTCCGCACTGGCGACAACTACACCGCCGAGCGCAAGCATCGGCACTCCGGGCGTGGCAGTCCATACTGCATCGACTGCGGCGACTCGGAGACACTCGACCACCTGCTGCTCGAGTGCCCTGCTGGTGACGTGAGCAGGCAAGTGATGCTCGCCGTGTACGGCGAACTTGGACTTCCTCGGGCAACGTCGCAGAACCTCCTCTTCCCGGCGTGCCGCCGCGAGCACATCAAGCGTGCTCTCTCCGCCCTGCTGGACTTTGTTGACGGCAGTGGATTGCGTGAGCGCATCTAAGGAGTTTTCATTATTTTATTTTTGACAGACGATTCAGTGAATCACCCCCTTCTCTTTTTTTTTTCTTTCCTCTCCCTTTCCTATCTCCTCTCTCTTCTTTTACATCCCCATACCCCCCTCCCCTGTGCACTACTGCTGAGGTGTCCCACTCTGATGGAGACAGTTGCGGGGTGCACTTTTCTCTCCATTACATTTCAATTTTTTTTAAAAATAAAACCACTTCCCCTTCGGAGATGGTTCCCGGCGGCTACGCTTCCTTCGTTTGTTGTGCATCGTTTTACGGCATTCTGGACTTCATTTCAACGTGCTGCGCTTAAAAATTGAGTGCTGCTGATTTCATGTGATCTGTCTTCTTGTGTTCTTTTTTTGGTGGCTTTTTGTATATTTGTTTCTTCTTGTCTTCTTTTCCTGAATTGTGGGTCATCAGCCACAAACTGCAGCATATTTTGAATAAATCAAGCAATAAGAACTCACGTTTTCTCCTGAATTTCATCTGCTAGAGCTCTGTGGAAAAAATACACAGTAACTCTACAGTGTTTGCATGAGAATTCCTTCATCTAACCAATGCGTGACACGATCAGCATAGAATAAACAAACAACGGAGCAAAGAATTAAAAAAGAATACTCGTGATCCATCGCACTGCAATTCCGTCCGGACGAAGTAAGGACATTCGTAAAATACTTCGGAGGTGCCACGCGAAAACTCCGGATAGCCGGAGTGAAAAAGCAGCGAAAAATACTCCGGAGGTGCCCCGCAGTCCCTCCGGCCAGCCGGAGCAAAATGCCGGTAAAAAGTGCTCCGGCGGCGCCACGCAATCACTGCGGTCGACCGGAGTGAAATATCAGTGAAATGTACTCCGGCTGTGCCACGCAATTGCTCCGGCCAGCCGGAGTAAGAACTTTGCTCCGGAGGTCCGGGAGTAAAAATTACTCCGAACAGGGGGGGTCGCTAGAAGACAGGCGGTTTACTCCCACCTGGGAGTAATTTTCTTTTACAGTGTATGTCAACCGATCCATCTGTAAAAACTTCGAGATGGTTGGCGTACTTCTCTTCAATGTACTCAAGCGCCGAATAACGTACTTCTGCTGTGGATGTGGAGCGCTTGCTGTGCATCCGTAGAATCGTCAACTGGCAGTCGACATTCTCATGCGACCAAGGTTGGTCTTGTCGAAGTTGTTTGTGGCTGGGGAATTCCACGCCGATATGACGAAGAGTGTTGAGGGCCACTTACGCTCGCGATTCCTTACGTCGCCGAAGGCGACTGAGGAGTGCTCGTCCTGGACTCGATTCACTGAGTCGGCAAAGCTCTG